>RQTK01001945.1:7958-26229 GCA_003991915.1 Elysia chlorotica
TGAGATTTTATCCGATTTGTATTGATCATTCATTTCTCTTTCGTTTCCACTAAGCTTCATTGATTAACTCAGATTTAAGTATTTTAATTTTAATTAAAACAGAGGTCACTTTGACTCGTTTCATAGCTTTGTGAAAACCTAAAAGCCCGTTTTCTCAAAACCGACTTTTTGGTACCCTGTCTCATAAAAATCTGCATAACCTTTGCTGTAATTGAGATAAAGACTTGAAATAAAAAGCAAAATGGTCAGAATTGCTTCTAGTGTCTAGAAACATTGAAACCTCAATTTTGATTTTTAGACCATAGGAATATGTATAGAAGAATTAGTATTTTGATGAAATGCAGCAGATTTGGCGGTGGAGAATAAAAATGACAAAATATCAATTGTATAAATATAGGAAATTGTCTGAATTATCCCTCTGTATTTGATGAATAAGATAGAGAAATGTCATTCTATACAAAGTTTTCTTTAGTAATCAGGTTTCTACACTACAAATATGAGCTGAATTTGATAGAAAACAACATGATGATGATGATGATGATGATGATGATGATGATGATGATGATGATGATGATGATGATGATGATGATGATGATGATGATGATGATGATGATGATGATAGATGATGATGATGATGATGATGATGATGATGATGATGATGATGATGATGATGATGATGATGATGATGATGATGATGATGATGATGATGATGATGATGATGATGATGATGATGATGATGATGATGATGATGATGATGATGATGATGATGATGATGATGATGATGATGATGATGATGCTTACTACAACGTCGTTTCAAAGACTCTTTGTCAATTATGACCTTTTATAATGTTAATTTACTTATTTTGCAAAAAGTCATGCAGCTTGGTAAAATTTGGTAATTATAAACTCAATTCATAGGGTCCTAATATTCACTAACAAAAAACTAGTACATAATTATTATTAAGTAATAATGGATTGTTAAAATGGTATTGGAGTTAATATGTAAGTCAACAACTCACTCACTTGCTCATTTACCTAGACTGCTGGCATTCAAATATCTGAAGACAAAGTGGTCAACGTGGCGTACAAATGAATTCGAAATGTCTTGATCTGTTCGTTTGCCGTTTACTTCCCATGAAAATAAATGGTTGGATTGTCAGTCCACAGCTATAAATAAAGATTGGCATGGGTTTTTAACACCAGATGTTCCCACACTCCATCAGTGACCACGACCCACTCCCCGAACCCGAAGTATCCAATGATCCAATCAGATATCGGGAGCTTGGTCAGGTGTTCATGTGTCCTACTTGCGCATGCGTGGCATGGTGTTATTTCCTGAACAAAACCTTACATTTTCTTATTTTATTCGTTTCCTTTTTTCTTAGATTGTTGGAACACATTCATGAAATCTGACTCATCTGAAATTGTGCTGAGTATAATCCAAATGATAAGTACATAACAATGCATGGCGGGTAGTTATTGGCTTCTCTGTCGGTAGAACCTACACCAGACAAACGTTCACCATACCAAGACACTCAAATAGGCTGATTATAAGACTATTTAGATCTACACCCTTAGCGCTGCTTTTATATCGTAGCGCGAGGCTTCAAGAAACAATAGTCGGGATCCCCAAAAGAAACAAAGATTTCCATTTAGAACTAGAGTGACTTACATAATTAAAATGCTATGTAAAGTTAGACAGTTTCTATTTTCAGTCTAGTAGGCTTGTTTGTTGAACGAAAGAAAAACTCACTAAGTATTACTCTGTTCTTACAATGATATAGATCTAGAATAATCCAATCACTATAATATAGATCTAAAATAAAAAGACCCTTATGATATAGATATAAAATAAAAAGACCACTATGACATAGATCTAAAATAAATATACCACTGTGATATAGATCTAAAATAAATAGATTGCTATGATACAGATTTTAAATAAATAGACCACTATGTTATAGTCTAAAAAAAATAGATCACTATGATATAGATTTCAAATAGATAGACCACTATGATATAGATCTAAAATACATAGACCACTATGATATAGATCTAAAAAAATAGACAACTATGATATACATCTAAAAAAATAGATTACTAAGATATACATCTAAAATAAGAATACCACAATGATATAGATCTAAAAATTAGATCACTATCATATAGATCTAAAATAGATAGACCACTATGATATAGATCTAAAATGGATAGACTATTATGATATAGATTTAAAAAAAATAAATGACTTTGATATACATCTAAAATAAATAGATTACTATGATATAGATCTAAAATAGAATAGACCACTATGACATAGATCCAAAAAAAATAAATCACCATAATATAGATCTAAAATAAATAGATCGTTATGATATAGAACTAAAAAAAAAAAACAGACCTCTATGATATAGATCTAAAATAAATAAATCACTGTGATATAGATCTAAAATAAATAGATTGCTATGATATAAATTTTAACTAAATATACCACTATGTTATAGATCTAAAAAATAGATCACTATGATATAGATCTAAAAAAGATAGACCGCTATGATATAGATCTAAAAAAAAAGACCACTTTGATATACATCTAAAAAATAGAGTACTATGATATACATCTAAAATAAGTAGACCACTAAGTTATAGATCTAAAAAAAATAAATCATTATGATATAGATCTAAAAAAAAGTCCACTTTGATATAGATCTAAAATTATTATATCACTATGATATAGATCTAAAATGAATAGACCACTATGATATGGATAAAAAATTAATAAATCGCTATGATAAAGATCTAATATGAATAGATCACTATGATATAGATCTAAAATAAAAAGACTGCTATGATATAGATCTAAAATAAATAAATCACTATGATATAGATCTAAAATAATTAAATCACTAGGCCTATGATATAGATCTAAAATAAATAGACTACTATGATATAGATATAAAATAAATAGATAACTATGATATAGATCTAAAATAAATAGACCACTATGATATAGATCTAAAAAAATAGACCATTATGATATAGATCTAAAAAAAATAGATCACTATGATATACATCTAAAATAAATAGATTACTATGATATAGATCTAAAATAAATAGCTTACTATGATAATTATAGATCTAAAAAATAAATCACCATAATATAGATCTAAAATAAATAGATCACAATGATACAGATCTAAAATAAATAGATCGCTAAGATATAGATTAAAAAAAAAACAGACCAATTTGATATAGATCTAAAATTAAAAAAAAATCACTGTGATATAGATCTAAATTAAATAAATTGCTATGATACAAATCTAAAATAAATAGACCACTATGATATGATCTAAAATAAATAGATCACTATGATATAGATCTAAAAAGATAGACCACTGTGATATATATCTAAAATAAATAGACCACTAAGTTATAGATCTAAAATAAATAAATCATTATGATATAGATCTAAAAAAATAGTCCACTATGTTATACATCTAAAAAAATTAAATTACTCTCATATAGATTTAAAATAAATAAAGCACTATGATATTGATCTCAAATAAATAGACCACTATGACAAAGATCTAAATTAGATAGATCGTTATAACATAGATCTAAAATAAATAGACCACTATGATAAAGATCTAAAATAAATAGATCACTATGATATAGATCTAAAAAAGATAGACCACTAACAGTACTCGCTGCCACAGATTCTCTGTGATCCCCTTTTTAAAATGTCAGATTCAATTCAATGGAGGATAAAGTGTCTAATATCGGAAAAAAAAAATCAACAGATAAAATGCACAGAAGAAGTGAAGTCTCAATGTAGAAAAAAAAATGGAAGTGGCTATATACCCGGTATCCAGACATAATGCACAGTGCCCAGCGTCATCAAAGATTTCACCAAAGTCAAGTACCTTGGCTTAAATATTTCGGCATGTGTTTTTTTTTCTATCTATCTATTTATCTATCTATCTATCTATCTATCTATCTATCTATCTATCTATCTATCGATCTATCTATCAATCTATCTATCAATCAATCAATCAATCAATCAATCAATCAATCTATCTATCTATCTATCTATCTATCTATCTATCTATCTATCTATCTATCTATCTATCTATCTATCTATCTATCTATCTATCTATCTATCTATCTATCTATCTATCTATCTATCTATTTATTTATCTATCTATTTATATTGAGGGGGGGGGGGGGTACAATTATTATAGTAAAAGTAAAATAGTTCGCTATTAGATTTTCCACTCATTGATTTATATTACTAGGCATGTGGTTCGATCCATTTGTCGTCCAAGTTTTTAAGAAGTCAAAGCGCCATAAACTACCGAATGATTTTATGGCATTGTTAACTGTTCGGCCACGGACTACAACTACCTTCTTGAGTTTGTTTGTCACTATTATGTTTGTGCGTCCGGATTGTAGTGGTTTGTCTTTGGTGCGATTTTGACTTTCCTAAATCTATATAGATAACTCAAGTAATCCTAAATTTTAAATCAAAAGATAAAACTAAATTACTAAAATCTAGATAGATTGCTGGAGTCCAGCGGTAAATGCAGTGCATGGAACTGACGAAGTAGTAGCAATGCCAGTAGAACATTCGGTAGTCTATGACGCTTTGACTTTTTAACAACTTGACAAAGAATATATCTAATCAAACCTAGATCTCGTTCTTATAAAAGATGATCGAAAAATCCGAAAGTGAACTATTTTATTGACAATTATAGTATATTTATGAAAAAAAAAAATTAACGAAAAAGGACAAGGTAAACCTAATATTTCGTAAGATGTAACTTCTGTGAAAAGTTCATAATTATAGGTGGAGCCGTTTTCGGGCCTTATATAACATCTGTATATTTTTTTTTTGAATATTAGAGAAAATGTACATATGCATTGACACTTCTTTCATTTTGGGATTTTTATTTATTCGTGGCAGCATTATTTTTTTTTTTCGAATATTACACTATAATTTTTTTTAAAGATTTGGGCCCGGATTTATAAAATCGTCGGAAAGTTATGTCGGAAAGTTTCGTCGGGGAAGAAATTCCGATCGTCGTAAAAACTTCGGATTAATAAAGTTCTGTCGTGTAATCTTCGTTGTTGAATCTATTTTGTGAAAATTACGATTTATCGGAAACCAAAGTAGAGCTCTTTAACAATTATTTTACAAAAAAACATAAAAATGTCTTAACGACCTGAGTATCCTCATTTTGTTTACATTGGATAGCAACAGGCGACAAAGATATCTGCCGACACGCAAAAACAACCAGTGACTGTTAGAGCATTTTCTATTGATACCATTTATTCCCGAGCTTAACATTAACATTTTGATCTATCCTTCAACTGTTAATTCCCCAAAATGGAGGCCCTACGGTTTTAACGATTATATTTTTCAAAGCTAGACCATAAGAAACACGGAAGAGATAGGAATCAACACTCTTATAGAAACAGTAGAAACTGACAAGATAGATTATTATGCTGAGAAAGAATTCTTACACAGCACACACCCATTAAGATCTTAATGATCTGTTGTACAATGCAGAAAAAAGCAACACTCATCATTTAAAAAGATTCCAGATAACCAGATTCTAGATCTAGGCATACGCGTTATATTTTTTACCTTATTCACCACATAGATCTAGATTGAAATACATGTACCCTTGCCAATACGAACTATATGTAACATCAAAAGTAACTACATGCAGCTATAGAACCACTGCTATTACAACACAAAGAAGAGCAACTGCTGCTTCAACTGCTATCACTACTACTAGCCTACTGCTGTGGCTACTACTACTACTACTACTACTACTACTACTACTACTACTACTACTACTACTACTACTACTACTACTACTACTGCTACTACTACTACTGCTGCTGCTGCTTCTGCTACCACTAATAGTAATACATGTAGACTACTGCTGTTATTGTGACTACTACTACCACCACCAACTCCACCACTATTAGTAATACTACATGTACTACTACTACTGCTATCATAAGTAGATTTTGAAGTTTTATATATTTTTCCACAGAGGTAGAATTAGGCTTTTAGTGAATATGGCCGAACAATGATTTCACTTTGTGGGATTAGAACCTTCGGCTAGATGCAGCGGCACCAAATTGTCTTGACATCTATATAGACCATGTCGCTCTTTTTTCTCTACAGTATGGATGTGTGTGTGTGTTTGCGGGTCAAACTAACAGAAGTGATTGGTCTCTAGGTCGAAACTTATCAGTCAAAAATGCGTTTGTTCGATTTAGACCCCTACTGGTGTGGCTGGCTGAGAAAGCGCCATTGTACGCTTTTACTGTTCATTTTCAGACTAAAGTTGTTTTTTTTTAAGGTGTTTGAAATAACGTATTTATTCTGCCGTGATATTGCCTCAGCTTCCTGCACATCGTCTGAATTTCAATGCATTATTATACTAGTATTATAGCTGGATTTTAACAGCAATTTATTCAATATATCACGTATGACAGTTCAAGAGTTGAGCTTTTCACGCATTCTGGATCGTCTAAATTGAGTTTCTTTTAGTTGCGATGCGTAATTATGGCCGTGAAAGCTTAAGACGTATGCACAACTTAAAAAAAAAAGATATTTTGTTATACATTTTCAGTTCTCTGGCTCAACAAAAAAAGTCAGAGTCGGTTTCGCGTAGATAGAGTGTGCCTGGCGGCCACCAGACAGACTCCTGAGTTTGGCTGGCGGCCGCCAGGCGAACTCTGAGTAGCCCTGGCGGGCTGGTCAGGGTGGCGTGCTACACCGGCAACACAAACTGCGGCTCAAGCATATTCTCTTGAATGTGTCTGTGCATGCACCACATTTTTGTACAAGGCTGTTACTATGAGTTCCAAATAGAGCGAAACATAAAATTATTCTCTTGAATGTTTCTGTGGATGAACCTTTTCATAAACAAGGCTCTCACTCAAAACTTCAATAACAAAAAGCAATGAACAAAAAAAACAAAAAAAAACAAAAAAAAAACAACAACAACAAGCAAAAAAAAACAACCGTCAACAAACAACAAAACAACAAACAAATAAGACAGCAAACCAAAAAAATAACTAACAAATGTAAATAGGGACTTTGAAGTTTAAATAGTATTGTGCCGCCTAATATCAGCAGTTTTGACCGGAAATGAAGTATTTTGAGTATTTTTAGTATTTTGAGCTGGACATAGATCTGTAACCAGTGATCGTAGCGAAAATCTGAAAACAGATTCGTAATCAGCGATCCAAAATTTAACAAAGTCTACGCGTACAGATGCTGAAAAAATGCATAATAAACAATTTCATAAAAAATTGTTTTTATTAGATTCAGACACCCACACATTGAAGAATGCACGGAATTTCCACCCCCGCAAACTTTCCATGCCGTATCTGTGTTGTGTATGAAGTCAATACACTTTGGATTGTAGTGCCACGTATTAGAATCATTATTTCAAACAAATCTATTTGTCGTCTATTTTTTTCTTTTTGAGTGCAGCCATGTTAGTATCATCCATTGAAGTATTTCTTCACTCACATCCATCTCCTATAAGTATAACTGAAACAAATAAAATGAGGCGATGCTTCTACTTAGTTCTAGGCAATAATGACACACACTGTGAATTTTTCTCGTCACGTGATTTTGTCGCTCTGACGTTTGGAGGGAAGGTGCGACCCTCACTCTGTTTCTACCAGCTCGCCCTTTTTTCCGCGCAGTTTTATGTCGCTGATTTGTAGGGAAGGTGCGACCTCCACTCTGTTTTAGACCTGTATGAACGGAAACTACAGCTAGTCTAGATTTATATCTTGTATTCATATGTCGTTATTCTTAGAAGTTGTAACCCACCACTGACTTCTTAAACATACAACACTGAGCCATTCATTAAATAAAAGGAATGTTCACTCTCATTCTCATCATGACCACTTAAAGTACGCTTATGCACCTTATAATTATAATTAAATTTATTTTTGATGGCTTCTTTTGTTTTGCTTAATTCTGCTATCGTTTTAATTTTCCACATTTTACATTTTGAAAATGGCGACATTCTAAAGTTTGTGCTTATGCGTTCTATCACCCACTGAGCCGGTAGAAACAGGCGACTGTTCTGCTGATTTTGACTGCTTAACGCATTTTATAGATTCTTTGTCAATTTTTTCTTTCATCAGCTTAGCTATATTTTAATCCTGGTCTAGATGTTGGATGATCAAAATCTAGCTTTAGTTTTATAGATTCTTTACTTGGGTTTGGAACAACAGCGTTTTTTATTAATTAAATTGTGGTATTTGCTTAGTGGAAATCGTAACTTTTTGATAAGTTTTAATTGATGGTATGCATCTGTTTTTACGACGCTCGCGTAGAGATTAGTTAAGCTATTCTAAGCTGATTTACACACCCCAAACACTACATCTTCTCATTCATTCTCACACACACACACATATACACACTTTGTTGCTGATTCGGTTACATTAGTTTTATGCTTATATATCATGGACATTATGTAATTTTTATTAATTTAATAACGTTATTTATAATCTAGACTCGTTTGCGGCAGTTAAATTAAGACACGAATTTACTCGAATAAAATTATCCACACAAAAAACAACTTAATACCATGTATTGTTTAATTTATCTAATTAATTTAAGAGAGTCTCTGTGTTAAAAATGTATCGCTTTATTGTTTTATTAGACGCATTTTATGAATATTGTTGAGTGATTTAAATTGGCTCATTTGTTGTTTTTATGGCGCTCTGAGTTACAGGATAAACAATGCGCTGTTTGGCTATGTTATTGTTTATAGAGTTTTTCTTATTTAGAGATTAAGAAAAACTAAAGGTTACCATTTGTATCGAATTTAGCCCGCTGATAGCTCCTTACGATAAAATTTACTAAGCTAACTGTTCATTTATTTGGCAATAAAACTTATCCAATACAGTAAAGAGGGCAGTGCATTTGCATCAATTTATTATTCCCATGTTCACAGTTTAAATACAGAGTTACATATTTGCAACTTGGACGTAGATCTCATAAGTTTTGAGCCTTACTTTATATAATTTAAGTATCGTTGGAGTTGTCTGTTTCATATTTTTAGTTTTAATCAATAGTTGTGTTTACTTTCATTAGGAATATTTTTTTTTAGAATTTTTATTGTATGATTTACTAAATCTTTATCTATTTATGTCAGTTACCTAGGTCTACACAATAACGCAGGCAAGTTTTATTCCCTGGCATCACCCACTCGCAAAAATAACTAATTTCTTTATGGCAGTGAATCTTGTCATCCTGGTGACATTTTCTAAATGTTCTTCATTTGAAGTTTTGGTCAATGCTCAGGTTCAAACTATGAGGTTTCAACTGCACTAGATATTAATCATAAATAGTTGGAAGCATTGACATGAATAAGAATTCATTGCCTGATTGCCAAAACCTTTTTCAAGATTATATTTAATGTATTTAAGGTTCAGCAGAATGATTTAATCACCTCCAGTTCAGTGGAAACATTTATGCCTATTCACAGAATGAGTTCCACCTGAGCTTTGTAATGGTGACAATCATCCAAAACTGAAGAAACCAGAAGTGGGTCTTGTTCCTAAGTCAACCATGCTGATGCTGAAATTAAAAAAAAAAAAAAAAAAAGGGTCTTTATATTAAATTACAAATATTTTCAGAAATGTTAAAAAGAAAAATTTTGTTTGAATGAGCACATTACAAAACTATGAAAATTATAATAAAAAAAAAAAAAAAAATAAAGACAATAAGACTAGATGGAGATACTATCATAAAACTAGTATTATAGAGGAAATCTTTTTGAAATCTATGGCACTTAAAAATAATATTGCAAAAATTGCTTTTTTTAAATATCAATTTATTCTTAACTTGTTGGCTAATGGATTTGCCTGTCTAGAGACTTATCTGGTCTAGAGTTTTTAGGCAGAGATCACTGTATTTCTAAATAACATCTACAGTTGTACCAGGCCCTCTGCTGGCTTGAATCGAAAACAAAAAATAACTGAATTAACTAATGATTTTCCCAAATAGTCTGAATGCAACCTTATATACTAAAAAGAGTGTACCCTTAAAGAATCAGCTCTAGAAGGTTTTGAAGCAAAAAGGAGAAAATATTTTCAAACCCAATTTTTTCAAGTAGGATCCTACTTTGCTGTTTCCGGTTGAGACGCCTCAGATTTTATCATTGACTGTAAACGGCTTAGGAATCTGGATGAGTAGGAAGAGAGTTATATATATATATATATATATATTAGCGCATTTTGATGTCATAAACAGGTCCTTTTAAAAAATGTGTTTAATTGATCTGGCCTTTTGATTTAAGTGTAAAATTTTATTGTTGTTGTGCATAGCTTTTGCCATATGAAATCAAATGAAAGAGATTTCCGTGCCATTTTTTTCAATGAAAATACTTTTTTCCCAGCCACGAAAGACAGCAATTTAACTAAAAATGACATTTTCTAGGTCTCAAAAATCTGAAAAAATGTTTTGTCCTGTTATAAATATTGCAAAGTAATGTGCGCTACACCGTTTCTGCTCATTATTTTGATAGAATTATGGTACTAAACAAGAGCTTCAAGCAATTTTTGACTGAAGCACTAAAAAACGTATCTACTCAGTCAGACAGCTAGAGTTCCTGATTGGCAAAAAAGTGCTAGACAGCTCCAACCACTGTAATCAGTTATTTAGATATCTTGCGCACTTATAAAAAAAAAAATCTAGAGATCTATCTAGATTAAGAGACGCATTTAAAACACTACATCTAGATCTACATCTTCTTGACTAATCTGTTTACTTTAAAATCATAGTTCTAAAAGACTTCATTAAGAATTATAAAAGGCTACCTCTTAAACAGAAAGATAGAGTAGTTCTAACCTAGATCTAGATCTAGACCCAATGATTTTGTAAATGCACATTCCATTATGTAGATCTATATATTATTTAATGCGTGATTTGTTGACACAGTCCTCAGAGGAGAAGTTTGCCAGCCGAATTATTAAGGGTAAAAATATAAAAGAGGAAAGACATCCACTTCCAGACCAATGGTAGTCAGTGGTACACGTAGATCAACTAGATTAGTAACTTAGAGTAAAAATCGTTGTTTTCACATCATAGAATTAGAATATAGGTAACCTATTTGGAATACAGTGTTAAATGATTAATTTAAACTTACCATAACGTTCAAAATGGACTTAGAACAAGTTATTCTGTAACTTTGAAAGTCGAAGCGAGCGTAGACACTGCAGGCAGCCACCATTTTGTTTCCACTTTTTCTCAAATCTTCAGCCAAATTTTACGTCGGTAAGGGCTCACCGACAAAACTATCTGCGGTTCAGGACGTCGGTAAGTTAGGACGGAAAAACTTCCGAACTTTAATTCCGACAATTTTATTAATTCGAAGTATCGGAAGTTGTGTCGAAAAGTGCCTTTCCGACAGAAAATTCAATTCCGACGATTTTATAAATCCGGGCCTTGGTGGGAACCCTGCTTATCGTTCTAGTTATGTGATCCAACCTTTATAAAGTTTAGCCCTTGTTTTCACTGTTAGATCCGGTGTAGCACGCCACACGGACTCATCGACTAACGATACTCTGGCGGCCGCCAGACAGACTCAGAGAGTATCTGTGGCGGCCGCCAGAAACACTCTATTTACGCGAAAAAGACTCTAAATTTTCTGTAGATCTAGCGGGGGCGTGGGTGACTGAATGCTAAATCTAAGTTAACAAATTTTGGCGGAGTTGAGCTTTTCACGCATTCTGGATCGTCTAAATTGAGTTTCTTTTAGTTGCGATGCATAATTATGGCCGTGAAAGCTTAAGACGTATGCACAACTTAAAAAAAAGATATTTTGTTATACATTTTCAGTTCTCTGGCTCAACAAAAAAAGTCAGAGTCGGTTTCGCGTAGATAGAGTGTGCCTGGCGGCCACCAGACAGACTCCTGAGTTTGGCTGGCGGCCGCCAGGCGAACTCTGAGTAGCCCTGGCGGGCTGGTCAGGGTGGCGTGCTACACCGGCAACACAAACTGCGGCTCAAGCATATTCTCTTGAATGTGTCTGTGCATGCACCACATTTTTGTACAAGGCTGTTACTAAGAGTTCCAAATAGAGCGAAACATAAAATTATTCTCTTGAATGTTTCTGTGGATGAACCTTTTCATAAACAAGGCTCTCACTCAAAACTTCAATAACAAAAAGCAATGAACAAAAAAAACAAAAAAAAAACAAAAAAAAAACAACAACAACAAGCAAAAAAAAACAACCGTCAACAAACAACAAAACAACAAACAAATAAGACAGCAAACCAAAAAAATAACTAACAAATGTAAATAGGGACTTTGAAGTTTAAATAGATAGTATTGTGCCGCCTAATATCAGCAGTTTTACCGGAAAAAAGAATGGCTTACAGACTATTCCACTTGTTAGACCTGTATGAACGGAAACTACAGCTAGTCTAGATTTATATCTTGTATTCATATGTCGTTATTCTTAGAAGTTCTAACCCACCACTGACTTCTTAAACATACAACACTGAGCCATTCATGAAATAAAAGGAATGTTCACTCCCAGTCTCATCATGACCACTTAAAGTACGCATATGCACCCAATAATCATAATTAAATAAAATTTTGATGGCTTCGTTGGTTTTGCTCAATTCTGCTATCGGTTAAAATTTCCACAGTTGACATTCTGAAAATGGCGACATTCTAAAGTTTGTGCTCATGCGTTCTATCACCCACTGAGCCGTAGAAACAGGCGACTGTTCTGCTGATTTTGACTGCTTAACACATTTTATAGATCCTTTGCCAATTCTTTCTCTCACCAGCTTAGCTATATTTTAATCCAGGTCTAGATGTTGGAGGATCAAAATCTAGCTTAAGTATTAGAGACTCTTTACTTGGGTGTGGAACAACAGCGTCAATAATTAATTAAACTGTGGTATTTGCTTAGTGGAAATCGTAACTGATAAGTTTAATTGATGGTATGCACCTGTTCTTACGACGCTCGCGTAGAGATAAGTTAAGCTATGCTAAGCTGATGGACACACCCCAAACACTACACCCACACACACACACACACACACACACACACACTTTGTTGCTGATGCGGCTACATTAGGTATATGCTTATATATCCTGGACATTATGTAATTTTTATTAAAAAATAACGTTATTTATAATCTAGACTCGTTTGCGGCAGTTGAATTAAGACACGAATTTACTCGAATAAAATTATTCACACAAAAAACAACTCAATACCATGTAATGTTTAATACATCGAATTAATTTAAGAGAGACTCTGTGTAAAAATGTATCGCTTTATTGTTTTATAAGACGCATTTTACGAATACAGTTGAGCGATTTAAATAGAAACACATTTGTTGATTTTATGGCGCACTGAGATACAGGAAAAACAATACGCTGATTGGCTAAGTTATTGTTTATAAAGATTTTCAAATAAGAGATTAAGAAAAACTAAAGGATACCAGTTGCACCGAACTTAGCCCGCTGAGAGCTCCTTACGATAAAATTTACTAAGCTAACTGTTCATTTATTTGGCAATAAAACTTATCCAATACAGTAAAGAGGGCAGTGCACTTGCATCAATTTAAAAATCCCATGTTCACAGTTAAAATACAGAGTTACACATTTGCAACAGGGACGTAGACCTCACAAGGATTGAGCCTGACTTTATAGAATTTAAGTATCGCTGGAGTTGACTGTTTCATATTATTAGTCTTAATCAACAGTTGTGTTCACTTGCATTAGGAATACGTGTAATTAGAATATTTATTGCATGAGTAACAAATCTTCTAAACTCGCCCAAGCAGTGGGATATGGCCGAGCGCCAAGCCCTAGGCCAGGCGACGCCGACGCCACTGCACATATGTTGTACTCGGCGATTCCGTATGTTTATTATTGTAAGGTATGCAATTTCAGGTCAAATTCAAATTCAAATTCAAATTTATTCAGTCAATGTGTGTTACATCGAAATTACATAATGTTGAATGTGACATCTTCAAAAGAAATTACATTACAATAATAGTGAGACACCTCAATGAAAATTAATAGAATTATACACGGACTACGCTTTAAAACTAGTTACATTGTCTTTATCACACCAGTGCTTTTAATCTTATACAGCATAAGAAATAATGTTTATAAATGCTAACATAAAATTATAAACTAACACCATTGTATAAATGTACATTGTGAAAATAGCATTAGTTATATAGCTTTTTGTTGTTGTTGTTGTTTAGCCGCCCTCTCATTAATCTTATCAAAATTATTGTATCTTAATTTCCATTGAGTATTAAGTCACTACATATCTATTTACCCTGCAGTTAATAATTTATAATAGATCTAAAAAAAAACGTCATAAACTACCAAATGAGTTCATGGCATTGTTAACTGTTCGGCCACGGACTACAACTACCTTCTTGAGTTTGTTTGTCACTATTATGTTTGTGCGTCCGGATTGTAGTGGTTTGTCTTTGGTGCGATTTTGACTTTCCTAGATCTATATAGATAACTCGAGTAATCCTAAATTTTGCTCAAGTAAGCCTAAATTCTAGATCTAGATAGATTGCTGGAGTCCAGCGGTAAATGCAGTGCATGGAACTGACGAAGTAGTAGCAATGCCAGTAGAACATTCGGTAGTCTATGACGCTTTGACTTTTTAACAACTTGACAAAGAATATATCTAATCAAACCTAGATCTCGTTCTTATAAAAGATGATCGAAAAATCCGAAAGTGAACTATTTTATTGACAATTATAGTATATTTATGGAAAAAAAAATTAACGAAAAAGGACAAGGTAAACCTAATATTTCGTAAGATGTAACTTCTGTGAAAAGTTCATAATTATAGGTGGAGCCGTTTTCGGGCCTTATATAACATCTGTATATTTTTTTTTTGAATATTAGAGAAAATGTACATATGCATTGACACTTCTTTCATTTTGGGATTTTTATTTATTCGTGGCAGCATTATTTTTGCTGAAAATTGGGGCACTATTTTTTGTTTT
Source organism: Elysia chlorotica (assembly GCA_003991915.1). Classification (NCBI taxonomy): domain Eukaryota; kingdom Metazoa; phylum Mollusca; class Gastropoda; family Plakobranchidae; genus Elysia; species Elysia chlorotica. The sequence continues at coordinate 23,010 of RQTK01001945.1, forward strand.
TAAGATTTGGTGGGAACCCTGCTTATCGTTCTAGTTCTGTGACCCAACCTTTATAAAGTTAAGCCGCCCTTGTTTTCACTGTTCGATCCGGCAACACCTCAAGCATATCATTCTCTTGAATGTAGCTGTGCATGCACTACGTTTTACATTTTTGTACAAGGCTGTAACTATGTCCTGCTCCACACTAAAGAGTTCCAAATAGAGCGAAACATAAAATTATTCTCTTGAATGTTTCTGTGGATGAACCTTTTTATAAACAAGGCTCTCGCTCAAAACTTCAATAACAAAAAGCAACGAACAAAAAAACAAAACAAACAACAACAAACAAACAAACAAAAAAACCGCGAACAAACAACAACAAACAAATAAAACAGCAAACCAAAAAAAAAAACCCAACTACAAACAAATGCAAAATAGGGACTTTGAAGTTTAAATAGTATTGTGCCGCCTAATATCAACAGTTTTCCTGTAAAAAAGAATGGCTTACAGACTATTCCACTTGTTAGACCTGTATGAACGGAAACTACAGCTAGTCTAGATTTATATCTTGTATTCATATGTAAAAAATAGATAGATTGCTAGAGTCCAGATGTAAATGCAGTGCATGGAACTGACGAAGTAGTAGCAATGCCAGTAGAACATTCGGTTATTATAAAAGATGATCGAAAAATCCGAAAGCGAACTATTTTATTGTCAATTATAATAAATTTTTGATAAAATAAATCAATGAAAAAGGAACAGGTAAAACTAATATTTCGTAAGATGTAGCTTCTGTGAAAAAATCATAATTATAGGTGGAGCCGTTTTCGGGCCTTATATAACAACTGTATTATTTTTTTTTTCGAATATTACACTATAATTTTTTTTAAAGATTTGGTGGGAACCCTGCTTATCGTTCTAGTTATGTGATCCAACCTTTATAAAGTTTAGCCCTTGTTTTCACTGTTAGATCCGGTGTAGCACGCCACACGGACTCATCGACTAACGATACTCTCTATCAAATTGGCCGCCAGACAGACTCAGAGAGTATCTGTGGCGGCCGCCAGAAACACTCTATCTACGCGAAAAAGACTCTAAATTTTCTGTAGATCTAGCGGGGGCGTGGGTGACTGAATGCTAGATCTAAGTTAACAAATTTTGGCGGAGTTGAGCTTTTCACGCATTCTGGATCGTCTAAATTGAGTTTCTTTTAGTTGCGATGCGTAATTATGGCCGTGAAAGCTTAAGACGTATGCACAACTTAAAAAAAAAAGATATTTTGTTATACATTTTCAGTTCTCTGGCTCAACAAAAAAAGTCAGAGTCGGTTTCGCGTAGATAGAGTGTGCCTGGCGGCCACCAGACAGACTCCTGAGTTTGGCTGGCGGCCGCCAGGCGAACTCTGAGTAGCCCTGGCGGGCTGGTCAGGGTGGCGTGCTACACCGGCAACACAAACTGCGGCTCAAGCATATTCTCTTGAATGTGTCTGTGCATGCACCACATTTTTGTACAAGGCTGTTACTATGAGTTCCAAATAGAGCGAAACATAAAATTATTCTCTTGAATGTTTCTGTGGATGAACCTTTTCATAAACAAGGCTCTCACTCAAAACTTCAATAACAAAAAGCAATGAACAAAAAAAAAAAAAAAAAAACAAAAAAAAAACAACAACAACAAGCAAAAAAAAACAACCGTCAACAAACAACAAAACAACAAACAAATAAGACAGCAAACCAAAAAAATAACTAACAAATGTAAATAGGGACTTTGAAGTTTAAATAGATAGTATTGTGCCGCCTAATATCAGCAGTTTTACTGTAAAAAAGAATGGCTTACAGACTATTCCACTTGTTAGACCTGTATGAACGGAAACTACAGCTAGTCTAGATTTATATCTTGTATTCATATGTCGTTATTCTTAGAAGTTCTAACCCACCACTGACTTCTTAAACATACAACACTGAGCCATTCATGAAATAAAAGGAATGTTCACTCCCAGTCTCATCATGACCACTTAAAGTACGCCTATGCACCCAATAATCATAATTAAATCCAATTTTGATGGCTTCGTTGGTTTTGCTTAATTCTGCTATCGATTAAAATTTCCACAGTTGACATTCTGAAAATGGCGACATTCTAAAGTTTGTGCTCATGCGTTCTATCACCCACTGAGCCGTAGAAACAGGCGACTGTTCTGCTGATTTTGACTGCTTAACACATTTTATAGATCCTTTGCCAATTCTTTCTCTCACCAGCTTAGCTATATTTTAATCCAGGTCTAGATGTTGGAGGATCAAAATCTAGCTTAAGTATTAGAGACTCTTTACTTGGGTGTGGAACAACAGCGTCAATAATTAATTAAACTGTGGTATTTGCTTAGTGGAAATCGTAACTGATAAGTTTAATTGATGGTATGCACCTGTTCTTACGACGCTCGCGTAGAGATAAGTTAAGCTATGCTAAGCTGATGGACACACCCCAAACACTACACCCACACACACACACACACACACACACACACACTTTGTTGCTGATGCGGGTACATTAGGTATATGCTTATATATCATGGACATTATGTAATTTTTATTAAAAAAATAACGCTATTTATAATCTAGACTCGTTTGCGGCAGTTAAACTAAGACACGAATTTACTCGAATAAAATTATCCACACAAAAAACAACTCAATACCATGCAATGTTTAATACATCGAATTAATTTAAGAGAGACTCTGTGTAAAAATGTATCGCTTTATTGTTTTATAAGACGCATTTTACGAATACAGTTGAGCGATTTAAATTGGCTCATTTGTTGTTTTATGGCGCCCTGAGCTACAGGAGAAACAATGCGCTGATTGGCTACGTTATTGTTTATAGAGGTTTTCTAAGAGATTAAGAAAAACTAAAGGATACCAGTTGCACCGAACTTAGCCCGCTGAGAGCTCCTTACGATAAAATTTACTAAGCTAACTGTTCATTTATTTGGCAATAAAACTTATCCAATACAGTAAAGAGGGCAGTGCACTTGCATCAATTTAAAAATCCCATGTTCACAGTTAAAATACAGAGTTACAAATTTGCAACAGGGACGTAGACCTCACAAGGATTGAGCCTGACTTTATAGAATTTAAGTATCGCTGGAGTTGACTGTTTCATATTATTAGTCTTAATCAACAGTTGTGTTCACTTGCATTAGGAATACGTGTAATTAGAATATTTATTGAATGAGTAACAAATCTTCTAA
>RQTK01001946.1:8515-20511 GCA_003991915.1 Elysia chlorotica
ATTATTATTATTATTATCATTGTTATTATCATTGTTATTATTATTATTGTTGAAATTATTAACATAAGGCTAGCGCCCCCCCACCCCCCTTATTAGTATTCCTCCCTTCACATACAGATATCTAGTTAAGTGCGGCTGGGACAATGCGATTCTCCAGTAACATAAGTACCTATTTCTCTGCCCTTGGATTCTCAGAATCAATTATGTCTTTAGACCTGGTCTATTTCCCGCGCTCTAGAACTAGAGATTCTATGCGGGCCGGTAATTTGAAAGCTCTGGTTGGCTCTGTGTTTGCGACCATGCTGATGAGGGTGGTGAGGGCCGGCAGTTAATTAGCTCAGCGCTCACCCCAACCTTCCCACGGGCGCGCCAAGTGCAGCTCTGGTGGACTGGACATTCATTTGTAAAAGTTTCTTTGGTTGAACATGACCTTAAAAATTACTTTAAAAAAATTACTGTCAAATATGAATTCTTCAGGGTTATAAATTATTCGATTCAAGGTGGCGAAAAGGAACATTTCAATTAAATAAATGACAACATGAAAAAAAAAATTATAAATAAATGAGAGGGACTATTACAATGCCGTCAAATAGACAATTTAAATTTTTTAATAACGTAGAGTTTATAATTTGAAATAATCTTATGTCTAAGAACTCAGGGACGAAAAGAAAAAGAAAAAAAAAAGAAAATGCTAATTAAAATGAAAGAAGGGAACAAAATAACAAACACAAATTTAAGGACACACTTAGAATGTGTTGGAGATAAAAAAAAAGACGAAATAAATGGGATAAAATCTTTAGCCCAAAATTCTCCACTGTATTTGAAAGAGCAACCACGGTCAGACAACTCACCAGGCCAAGGCGTTTGAGCGCTTTGCCCACACCCAGCAGACTTGGTTCGGTTCTCCTTAGGAAGACAGAGCGGATTAACCGAGAGCTCGGGGTTCAAACCTCAGCGCGCTACCCACCGTGCCAGTTTAACCAGCTGAAACAGGAGTCCCGGTGTCCCCGCACTATCTCTGTGTAGGCGACAACTTCTCTGCTAGCTTAAAGTCTGAGACTAGGGGTAGGATGCACAAACATGACGTAGCTTGCGTCTCGTCGTAAGCCTTCTTATTCTTATATTGATACGGCGAAACGTAAGCTACGTCTTGCTTGTGCATTCTACCCCTAGTCTCAGACTTTAAACTAGCACAGAACTAGTCGCCTACAAAGAACCAGAAAGATAAACATAGATTTTAGATCCAAGTACTGTATTAGACAAAACCACCAAGCCATGCTACGTATAGACCTGCGTGTAAGCCACTAGCGGCAGCTTATTGCCATCATAACTACCACGGGGATGATGTGGGTGTGGTAACAGTAATTGACTCTAAATATGGAGCAGTCGTGACTTGCTCCACCGTTTTTTTCCCATTAAACAGGAATCGAATTTCTGTTTCGCTCATCCATAGTTTGTGATGAACGGAGAGCAGCGACAAGTTGTTTTGGATGAGCGCGCTGGTTCAGTAGTTAAACGCGCGGCTCTCAAGCAGAAGGTTTCGGGTTCTACCTCCGGCCTCGGCTGCTTTTCTGTTGGTGTCAGTTTCATGTGACTGTCCAAGCCCCAGGCCCAGGAGACGTTAAGCCTGGAGATACGTGTATGTGTCAGGCGGTCGCATTGAACTGTCCAACCCAGGCAGTAGGGGGCCAATTACTAGCACAGAAGAAAAAATTCTTGATGAAGACAATGAGAAGCAGTAGAGCCGTAAAGAGGAAAGTCTGGTAGCGCTGAGCCCTGCACGTCATGTCTGGTGCAGTGGTAGCGTGTTGTGTTCGCCTACGTTATGTCTGCTGGTAGCGTGTTGTGTTCGCCTACGTTATGTCTGCTGGTAGCGTGTTGTGTTCGCCTACGTTATGTCTGCTGGTAGCGTGTTGTGTTCGCACTGTAGATGACCCATCGCACAGGTGAGCTCATCAAAAAGTAGCGATTCGCTCGTCGGCTGGGGTCGCCAGTGTCGGACTCAATCCATTCATTCAACAGTGGGCATTGAGCTTGGTCTGACGTACCTGACGTACCTGACGTACCTGGGATAGCTCTAGCAGTAATTCTAACGCCCCTAGCGAGTCCCAGCCCGGTTTTGACGTGAAACTGTCATGTTCGTGCTACATGTCTACAGATAGATAGGTCGCTGGCTATTTCTCAACGACACAGAATGCCACTGGAAGACAAAAGTCATTGTTCTGTGGTATAATGAATTAATGATGTCCAGCGTCAGCAACTAGGCTTTATCGTGCACGAGTCTCAAGACTTGTGTCTGACAACTGTACACATGCTATCTCTCAAAATCAAAGCGGATGTTGCTCGTTCGGATAGGAACACATAATTGTAAAGCTATATTACCTCCACCGGATAGGCTTACACGAAAAAAAAGTCATATATCTGTCGTATTTAGAAGCTTGAGGGGAATATATTCAACTAGATGTTTGAGTCCTCGCCTCTAGAGGGTGACATTTCGCCCGAGCCACACTTCGCCGTTTCCCCCCAGAGCCTCCCCCCTCCCCCTTCCACTGAAAGAGTCAAGTTTGACCTACGCGAACACCCTGGCTGGTGTCGCTACCCACAGATCACTGGCAAAAACCGAAAAAATGATCTTCGACCAGGATTACTCATTTCCGGTTCCAGATTCGCCTCAATCAGGTTCGCATCTGGAATATAGATCTTCTTTCTGTTTCACAGCAGCAACCATATTGAGTTATATGCCCTTGGTCGCACAAGCTTCGGGTGTAAACGTTGTGTTCGAGAATGTCGAGAATAGACAAAGTGATTTGGGGTAAAAGAAAAATCACTAAATAAAACAATGGGTGTCAAAACAGTCTTGTTGATCGACACAAACCCAAGCTCATGCACATGGTCTTTCGAAATGTTGAACATGTACGAAGAATAAACAATTATGGCTCAAAAAAGATGTTAGGTGCTTAAAAAGAAGTCAAGGTACTTTCTCGCCGTAATTGCAGCACCAAAGCTTCAAACAGCTCACCAGCCTTCAGGTTGAGGGATATTGCAACTTCTCTCTCTCTCTCTCTCTAAAAAAGATGGTAGTTGCTTAACAAGAAAAGTCAAGGTACTTTCTCGCAGTAGCTGCACCACTAAAGCTTCAAACAGCTCGCCAGCCTTCAGGTCGAAGTTCGAGGAATATTGCATCTTCTCTCTCTCTCTCTCTCTCTCTCTCTCTCTCTCTCTCTCTCTCTCTCTCTCTTTCTCTCACTCTCTCTATATCTCTCTGCATTTCTCGTTGTCTCCCTGTTTTCTCCTCTCTCTCTACATTTCTCCCGGTCTCCCTCTTTTCTCTCTCTCTCTCTCTCTCTCTCTCCCCTCTCTCTGTCTCTCTCTCTATCTTATTCCCTCTTGCTAATCCCCAGTGAATGTCACTAAGCGACACGTTGTTTCTCCACTTTGGCTTTGTATTGTTCAAGATGGCTGTTTGCTGGTTGACAATTAATATAATTACTTTACTCTGGTCATTTGCATATCCTTGGACTCTTCTCAAGAGTAAAGCGTTTGCCTTTGTCACCTTTTAAAAAATTCTTTGTACCCCTAGATTTAAAATGCACCCACATGCCCAAACCCCATCATGCTAAAGGTTTGTGCAGGGCCCGTTATCTGTCAATACTTTGCCCCACGATGCCATTACTGGGAGGCATCCACACAGTGCGCTAACGCCAGAGTTTAGCCTTTTAATATCATTGGTAAGGCTCCCCCGTACACGTCGCGATTGCCTCCAATCATAGATCTATGCCTCCAATCGTTCTGTCGCTAACACATGCAGCGTAAAGTGCTCCACAGTAATTATAGTTCCAGGAGCGCTGGTGCAGAGTGGTGCGTAGAACACATTAATGAACGCAGGACGAGCACCGATGTTTAGGCGCAGCGTGACAAGGTACTTAAGGCTCATACAACCTCCAAGTCAATCATTATTTATTTTGGATGGGATTGTGTAAAGACTAATGCAGTCTAGTTTCAACCATGAATATCTTTGGTGCGAAATCGTCAACACTGATTGAGAACAGGCTGTGTCAGTTTGACTCTATTGGGAAGGTAGGCCCTGATTAGCATGACTTGTGTCCAGCGCAGATCGTGGGATCGCGTCAATCGCCTAAGAGGATTGCTCCCCCTGCCTAATGGACTTGTCTCCCCCTGCCTGGACTTGTCTCCCCCTGCCGTGTGTGAGGCAACTGGCGATGTGACGGACATGCGATTACATAATAAGTGATTAAGAAAGATTTCATCACCTCATTTAGCACTCTTTCTATCTCTCTCGGCATTAAGGGGAGTAATATTGAGAGAGAGAGAACAGAGAGACAGAGAGAGGTATATAGAAAAAAACAAAGAGAGAGAAAGACAAAGATATAGAGAGAGTGATAGAGAGAGAGAGAGAGAGAGAGAGAGAGAGAGAGAGAGAGAGAGAGAGAACCAGAGTTTAACTGTCCAACTTTCAATATTAACCAGTCCATATTTAGTTTGTAATCTTCCTGTCCGTTGTAGTTCGTTTGTCCTTTACGCATCTTCCTATAAGCGGGTGTCTGTCTCGCGCGTCTATACCTACATCTTTTATGACTGTGCTCAGACCTAATTAAGTTTAATGTTGTACTTTACATTCTATTCAAAGACACGTTTGTCTCTCAATGCATTGTTTTTCAGGTATGTTTTTACGAGCTCGAACATTTGGCAGGATAAACTGCTATCTAGTTGCCATAGTAACATAATTATGATGTTCATGGAGTTTGACAAGGAGATAACCGTATCAGTAGCCGTTGCCATGGTAACCCGAGGAGCTGATGTCTGTGGGTGGCTGACCCGTAATCCTCAGCTATAAATCCACATTGTCAGTCCAGGCTCATGCACGCCTCCCCTCTGATCCTGAAAGCACGGCTTCTCTCACTCTACATGTATTCTCTATTCGCTCTGATATATTTACAGGATTTAATCAAATTCTATCAACCCAGAAGATCGGCGCTTTCCATCTCTTTAACTCTTTTTCTTTTTCTATAGCTTTTATAAACCATCTCCCGAACCCGTAAGTATTCTCAGTCTATAGTGTAATTCTCTACATCGGGCTTCTAGAAATTCGCACCTTTTCTCAAGCCTTAAACACATTTACTCCACAAAGCTTTTTGTCATAGTTTAATATCTCGATTCTACAATCATGGCACTTGACACCACGGTTGTCATTTTACCCACAGTGAACTACATGTTGAAATCACACTAGTGAACTATTAGGGCGTTATCCTCGAGCGAATCGATATAAATAATCACTACAATGAGTAGACGCAGCTCCGTCTGTGTGCATTGATGGGACCAACATTAAACAGCACGACACAATCAGACCACCAGAGCAATGGTGCCCCTGCCACGGCATGCACCTCGCTATCGGGTTTGAACCGGGGAACTCTTCCACACCAGAACATTATCCAACACGCGTACAAATGTACCTGGTTTTTATCTTGCCCCTCACATCATGGGCGCGTCCTTCTCGTTTAGACCGCTAGGATGTTTGAGCTGGGTACTTGACTACTTGTCGCCACAAGCTCTTCAGCCTAAGCGTACATAACTGACCTCTCAGATTTCAGCCATTCGGAGAGAGGAACCAGATTTTGCTTCCTCATTTATACAGGTGATCTTAAACACGCCACGACATTATGGAAGACTAGACTCTGGTCTTTATTTCTTCGAAGATGTAGCGCCGAAGTTGAAAAGAAAGGCAGCACTGGAATTCAATGTTCAGGACTTTCTGTCATTATGTATATTTATCATGTTCCAAAACACTTGTATTGACAGAAAGAGCAGGACTCGATAGACCAACACCAAACAAAATCAGCGTCTGCCACTATTAAACAAAGAAATTGAAAATTTTAACAACAACAACAACAACAACAACAACAACAACAACAACAACAACAACAACAACAACAACAACAAAAACACCAATAACAACTACAAAACAACATCAACAACAACAACAACAACAATAACAAAACAACAACAAAAACCACAATTACAAAAACAACAACAACCACAACCACAACAACAGCAGCAGCAGCAGGATCGAACAAAAACAAAGCGCCAACCGTCAAGGAAAGCAAATAATAAAAGCTTAACCACCAATCTAATAATCTAGGGAAGTAGTAATTAAACATTGTGTTGAAGAAATACAGGAAGCACCCAGTAATGGTAATACCCAATAATGGACAAGTCGCCAGTGATACGTCAACCCAATGAACTGAATTTATTTTGCAACAAAAGCAGATCTGGAACGATTCTTTCCGGATCTACACGGGGATATTTCACAGTCTGAAAACAAACAATGCACGCAAAAAAAAAAATGCAAACTAAACATTGAAAAGTAACCACCTACAATAATTATGTACAAATAAAATGTCCAACAATTAAAATAAAAGCAGCGAGCGTGGACGACAGAGAAGTGTAAGGCGCGAATGTCAGCCAATGAAACACCGCTATTTTCAACCAAAAGGGAGCTGTAAGTCAAAGAGAGTGAAATCACACGTCCAATTTTGTAGCCATTGTAATCCGAGCTCTTTAGTTAATTTGATGCGGGTTCCACTTCAACAGGTTCTAGTGGGGGTGCATCTTTCAAAGTTTTCCGGTAACACTTTGCTGTGTACTTGCGTTTTGAGGCGATAGCGGCATGATATTATTTCAACAACTAGTCCCTACAGCCCAGACAACAGTCCTCGCATCTCTCAATCCTTGGGAATTCTAACGATGAGGAGAGGGAGAGTGAAAGAGATACAGAGAGGGACAGAGGCACATGGAGAGACAGAGAGGGAAATGGGGATAGAGTGAGAGAGAGAGAGAGAGAGAGAGAGAGAGAGAGAGACAGACAGACAGCTAGGGAGAAAGGATGAAATTGGTGGTACTACAGGCACCATGGGCACGCTTTATAAAAAAAAATGGCACTTTTTCATGATTGGTGTTTTAATGTATACGGTAAGACTGTTCTTGTAAACATCCTTAAATTCTGTTTGCAAACATTGTGCCTGTGGTTGTCCCAACATTCGATTTACACGTTAGTATAGAACAATACTATTATTCTTGTGAATATCTTAATGTTCTATGTACAAGTATATACGTGTTCTGATCAATATGTTTAACCTTAGATGTTGCGTGTAAAAAATTAAATACATATTTTTTTAACAAAAGAAACTGTCTTTTTAAAGTCAAATATTTAAGAGTAATTTTGAGGGGACCACTTTTTAAAACGTCGATTAGGGCCGTGATTATGACTGTATTAGAGAACCGCAAATAGTTATACGATAACATTTCTGGCGCTTTAGATCGCACAGTTTCGCACTAGTGGAATGTTCCAGAAAAAAACACAACTATATTCAATAATTGTTGTTGTTCTTGTTGTTGTGTTTATCGATCTAAAAAAAGACTACATGCATGGAGCGTGGGCTAGGCACCAGCAGACGCCAGACTGCACTCATCTGAATGTCAGGAGAAATTAAATCCTAGATAATGGACAGTTGTTCCCACACCTCCAGCACAGAAAAGGTCAATTTGTCATCCTGTTGCTCGTGACTTCCGCTTTCGAATGTTGTCAGTCTCGTAAAATTGTCAACTCGTTTTGAATGAACGACAAAAAATCTCATCAAAGGAGTAGCACTACTTTGCCACAAACACACAATTATATAAACATAACCATCTCTTACCCGTGTTGCTGCAATCAACATAAGCTCAAGTTGTTTTATGGTATAGAAACTATCTTTCCTTCATAAGGCGGAACTGTATCAGATGTTACATGCCTCTCCCAGCCCCTGAAAACCTCTCACTTTTAAAGTTTCCCAAATGACTTTAAAATACAATCTTGTGGAATATTCACTGGAAAGTCCAAGCAAGTTTTGTGCAATACTTAGATACAACTATGTTTAAGTAAAACTTTTTGCTAATTGTGTTGCTACACGTATATTTGTATAACTGTTTATATGTATTCATCTTGCAAAGCCTGTGCTTGACAAAATAATTTTCGATATGTATGTTCTTAATATATATATATTGACTGAATAAACAAACATTGAATTGTGTTTGAGTGTTTTTATCAGATAAAAATTACCTTTTTGTTTTCCAAGCCGGCTTATAAGATACCGGTAGATAAAACTGTTGGTGCAGCTACACACTTTACACACTTATATCAACATTATACCAACAGTTCACATGAAACACAGTCTATATTAAACAATAAACATCTAAACTTTTGTATTGCGGCAAAGACTGCTCCAATCGAATTGAACATCTCGGTGTACATTAGCAACATGGTTAAGTTTTCATCCCGTTACACAGGTAAGAAAATCCACCTTAAAATTCATGCACATTGGTTTTGTATCATCTCTCAACAATGCTGTCTTTCGCCAACAGAGAGGCCTTAGTAGCGTTCCCTACTGGTTGGGTCGGTGTCAGTATAATGTGACCGGATAAGACAAGAGTCATGGCCCGTCCACAATATAGCCTATTATAGTGCTGCTGTTGGACTTTAAACCAACCCCCAACCCAAATCGCCAACAGAGGCTAACTTACGGTTACCATTTGAAAATAGTTTTACGAGATGGAATCGAGTGGGGCCAGGTTCAATAGGTTAGGTAACTTGAGTCAGAGTTGCCAATGTTTACTGTTTCCCATGATCATGTGAGGGCTATGACTGAGCAGCGTAAAGCAGTGCTCGTGCTCGGAGAGCTGACTACCAATCAATCGCGTTTCTTTGATTTAGTTCTTTCTCAGTCCTACTACAACCATTATAGTTCTATTACTTTCTTAAATCGATTCCCCATACATTACTGCACATTGTAAATCGACGCACGGGGCTCTCTTCGGTTCAACAAGTTCAAGTGCGATAAATATTGTTGTTGTTTTTTTGGTAAAGCGCGCAAATTTTGACGTGTAGATTGCACCGTGCCGTAAAAATGCTTAATAATTTGTAATATCAGAAGATAAAATAAAGCCTAGGAAACTATATGGACAGTATATACATACACCTAAAATATGTTGGTTGGTTTTCCTATCCAGGAGTATCCAAACAAAGGATTCAGAATAGCAAGCAAACGCAAAGAAGGCAAACCACAAAGTGGTGAACATTCCCCTCAGCTTGGTACACTCCGGAATCTCCACAAACTCGCGGGCTCCTATCTATACTATTTGACTGTGTTGACGTTTTTTAAAAAGAAACTCATACTCCCATCTAGTTTTATGAAAACGATTTACAACCGTGTTTGAGAATGGTTATCAAAGGGCCAACGATCCAAAGCTTCTTTTTTTAAACTCGAAACACACGCACTGACATTACAAGGTAGAATTTTTGGCTTTTTGAATTGACATTTAAACATGAAACATTGACAACATGGCGCAAACACACACACACACAGACACACACACGCACACACGCACACATACACCCACGCGTTCCACTAACCCTAGCCAATGAATGACGACACCAGCGTACACCAAAAAGTCACCAATGAGCCGAACCTTTAGATAAAGGTTAGAATGATGGAAACGTAGCAGAAAATACCACCCTTCTCAAACTCAACTTTCTTTTTCACCTCTACTATTGATTATTCAATTTTAACTTTCGGGATTTGTTTTTTTTCGAATACCAACGATGGGCTCAAGAGGCGCTACATTTGTATGTTACAAATACGGTACTCTTCTCGATGTCACGTCTTCTTACTTAGCTTACTTAATTATTTATTTATTTATAATGAATACTAAAATGTTATGTTTCTGCATTGCTTAACCCGCGGGTTTAATAACCAAACCGTTTACGTCTTAACCCACGTGTTCAATAACTATACAATGTACTGTGTACTTCTAATAATATCATCTGATTCTGCCTCAGTTTTTAAACTTGTTTCCATATTAAATTTTACATAGACCTACACAATCCGCTACATTCAGACCCTCTTAATTTTTTTTACACATACTGATTATTTATTTTCTTTACTTATTTTGTTGTTGCTTGTTTTACACCAACGAATGCTGGACGATACCGCCTTTCACTTAGAAAACGTATTCAAGAGAATCTTTTTACCATTTTGCTGTTATTGTTTCTGATTGACAGCAGACATCCGGAAAAAAACGACATTTTGCAATGATTGCAATTGTATATACATCAACACATTTTTTTAAATTAAAACGTAAAGTGATTATTAAAACAAAAAACTACCCTTCCTAATGCTTCCCACTGCAAACAGATCATAACCGCTTTTTTCTTTCATTAAAATATTAATATTAAAATGTTATGTTTCTGCATTGCTTAACTCACGTGTTCAGTAACCATACTATGTACGTCTTAACCCACGCATTCAGTAACCATACCGTCTACGTCTTAACCCACGTGTTCAGTAACCATACCGTGTACGTCTTAACCCACGTGTTCAATAACCAAACTTTTTGCGTCTTAACCCACGTGTTCAGTAACCAAACCGTGTACGTCTTAACCCACGCATTCAGTAACCAAACCATGTACGTCTTAACCCACGTGTTCAGTAACTACACCGTGTACGTCTTAACCCACGTGTTCAGTAACCATACCATTTGCGTCTTAACCCACGTGTTCAATAACCAAACCGTGTACGTCTTAACCCACGTGTTCAATAACCAAACCGTGTACGTCTTAACCCACGCATTCAGTAACTACACCGTGTACGTCTTAACCCACGCATTCAGTAACCAAACCATGTACGTCTTAGCCCACGTGCTCAGTAACCATACCGTGTACGTCATAACCCACGTGTTCCATAACTATACCGTGTACGTCTTAACCCACGTGTTCCATAACTATACCGTGTACGTCTTAACCCGCGGGTTAAATAACCAAACCGTGTACGTGTAGTAATATCATTGGATTCTGCCTCAGTTTTTAAGCTTGTTTCCATAAAAAGAATCTATTATTGAATCTGATTTGATCAAGGGAAGTTTTGTTACTATATGTTTGTATGGTCAGCTTACGAAAATATTAGTCTAAATTATCTTAGAAAAAATCCGTGCTTTAAACTATGGCCATTATTATTACTTCATACATTATTGTACTGTTTCCCGATAGCTATTCTTGTGCAGACTTTAAAACTAAACCTATGTTTCTTATTTTACCTTAATCGTTGTGTTAATTACAGTATTTTAGGCAAAATTTTGTTCGCTTTTAGTTTTTGTCGGACAGACCAGAATATTTCCATGACCAGTTTTGCTCTAGTTTATCAATCACGATTCGAATAACAATGACACATTTTTGGATAGATAGATAGCTGGATTTGTCGATAAATAGATAATTACTATACGACAGAGAGGTCGATAAATTGATTGATATATACGTAGAATCTAATTATCTATATATCCATCCATCCATCTATCTATCCAAAACCCTTTCAGTCCCCCCCCCCCCCTCCCCATGTTCTGCTCGATAGTGCACATTCTGTGTTCATAACTTGTGGCTGCTCATAAATTTTTTTTTGCTGTTTCCACAATAATTCAGCCTGGATAGTCAAATCAATTCTTGTTAGTTGGAAATAGGAAAGATTGGTTTTTCTGAAGTTCAATGTGTCTATTTCAGCAAAAGGCTAAAAAATGTCATTTTTTTCTTTCTTTTTACATTATTGAAGATATGAAAGTATAAAACATATTGAGGTTGTAAAAATGTAAATTCTATAGCAAACAGCAGAAAGATATTGTGAACGTGCATTTTTCTAGACTCTATCTTTTTTCAACACACACTTGAATTTCCTTCTGGTCTCTCTCTTGAATGTGCCGTCTTAGCAGCACGGGTCGAACCAAACGTAAAGTAGTCTTTACCATAATTATTCACTATAAAAATACGCCCAGGCCCAATAACGTTGATAAGTTGTGATCGCTAGAACTGAAGTTATGTCCGAAGGTATACACCCACACACATCACTTTTGATACGGCTCATTGAGCTTTGTTTTTTCTCTGTCTTTCCCCTCCCCCCCCC
>RQTK01001947.1:13773-26109 GCA_003991915.1 Elysia chlorotica
GTGGCAGGACCTAACAGGATGTTCTTTTCTAACCCTCCCATTGTTTATTTCCTAATCTGACGATATAACCAGGCCAGACTAAGTCTCCCAAAGAGTAATGGGTCGGCAGAATGGTAAAAAGCAGACACAGCAGCGGTAATAAATATTGATGAGCGAGAGCAGGGGAAATCTGACGGCGGAGAGGAAAGACTTATACCCGGAACGACAGTGAGTTTATAGAACAGACTCGGTACAAGTTAAGATGATTATTCGTCAAAACAAAAAACGAAGGAATGGTATTGTAGAATTTGCGTCAGCAGCAGACCACAGACACAAAAATATATATATATAATTATATACTTTTGTGAAACACCTTTCTTAATTCAAGGAGTGCATTTAAGATATTTCAAAGCGCAGCAACAGGGCACATCGGTTCTCTATAGAGGGAGGGAAAGAATTTTCTCCCTCTCTCCGGGTTTAACGTCTCCTAGGTTCCCCTTAGGGATCCTACACAGCGACACAGGGTACATCTACTTATTATGCAGTTTATATAATTGTTAGAAGAAAAAGTACCACAGGGAAAGAACGAACGATTTCAAAACAACCACCGGCACAATACGAATAATTAGTATTTATTGTTGCTGCTTTATATGCTTTGTAATTGTACATGTGTACGTTCTTTAAACAACAACAAAAGCAAGCGATGAATAAATTTACCCTAGCGATATTTTGTTTCGTTGCAAAAAAATATTGCCTAGACCAGAGGAGACGTGCAATGGTGAAACTGCGGCACACGCATATGTTACCATGCCTTTTAAACCGGACATAGATGAGAAATACGATACTAGACTTTTTGATGCTATAAATAACATCTTTGGTTTGAGCAGTACGATGGGCGATGTCTGCTGAATGGAGACAAGTAGAGTCAAAATTCAATAAGTTCGTCGAAGCCATTTTGGGTAAAATGTATAACACTTTGTTTTGCGCTTGATGTTTTTTGTCTGTTTATTTGTTCGCGTATATGTTCTATTCACTTATGAGATCCTTTCAAAAATGATAAGAACAATAGGACTCTTAGAACACATTTAGATTAATCTGCATCATGGAAAAGATAAGTTGATAGCCTTCATGAAAAACACAACATAAAAGCTAAAAAGAACTGTAAGGTCTTTGCACATTATTGATCTATTATCTTCCTACCTTTCCTTCTCCAGCTTTAAGTTAACTCTGCCCCAACATTGACTGTACAATCTAAACCCACAGCACTTTTGGGGAGAACGATCATTCATCATATTACTTTGAAGAAAATATTATTAATCAACCGTCATTGCAAAATTATGAATAATTTTTCATAATATGACCTTAAAAGGCTCTTAAAATAAGATATAAAAAAGAAAAACCCTATGAGGCAAAATGGGTTGATCTTGAACATTTAGATGGAGCAAATTTATAATCAGCAGTTTTAATATAAAATAACAACTATCTTCCGCATTGCAGCATTATTCCAAAGAATATGGGTTAAATCATTAAGTAGAAGTATTGTCCTTTTCCTGCTATCTCCCCCTCCCACCCTCTACAACAATAATTATCAAAAATTCACAAATATTTGTATCAAGTATCACATACATTGGCTTCAATTAAGTGCGCTTAAAGATGGTGAATTCATTTCCCCCACTCAGTTTGTATCCTTGAGAAAGAGAGAGCAAGGAGTACTATTAGCTGAAATTAAAATATCTACCTCATTGATATCAACAAGAAATATTGATTCCTAAAACAATTTCAACAGTAATAATAATTGGTGGGCATAATTGGAGTAATGTCTTTACAGATTCACTCTGATTGGCGGCAGCTTTTACTTTATACTTGAATCCATGAACTACTTCAAGCTTTTTAATTATTTAAAAAAAACATTTTACATACCATGTATTTTAAAAGTGTGTATTTATCTTTCAAATAAGAATGTAAATAGGGAGCTTGAAACTAAGAACTTGTAAATTATAAATAAACCAAAAATAGATTATGAACTTAAGAAATAGAAAATCTCAATCGGCTCTTTAAAAGTATTCCCTTTGTCTACAATTTATGCTGCAGTGCTTCTTTCTTTTTTACAGTGGTTACAAATTTGTATTAAAAAAATTGCAGCACAGAAAGCTGAGTAAAATTTACAAATTAAATGTTTTAAGGGATCTGCTTCCAGTTCTAAATAAACTACATGGGAACATTAGAATTCATATACAGCTTTATTTTATTAAATTTGAATATAGGGTAATATACTTATAAATATATGGTGATTCTTTGGTTATGTTGTCATACAGATGGTTTTTTATGATGTAAATATAGTAATGCTTTGGGATTGCGATTTGATTGTATTTTTGAAGGAAACTTTAAAACATATAGTAAAAAATGGTGAGATTCAATATTGCTAAAAATGCACTGTATAAAAAATCTATTCCTTATTAAAACGTGCCATAAGAACGGTGACTTTAAATCCTAGTTTTCTGATTTGCATACATATATATATATATCTTTGTGCTTATTTGAGCGGATTCGCATCAGTTGTCACATACTCTTGTAAACACAAGAATATAATCTTAGCCAAGATGTCAAAACCAAGTAAACAACACTTGCCTTGGCCACCAATGATTAAATAATATATTTATAAATCTAGGCTGAATCTATGATTGTTTAAACTAACTTTGATATCTAGAAATCTTGATTTCGTTTTTATAAAAATCAATACAACAATAAAAACTAGATCTTGTCGAAAATGGATATTCACCTCTGACCCAGTGTGATCTCCAGACACATCCACAAACACTTCACACGACACACAAACATACAGACTTTGCGGCTGTTTCGACTACATTAGATCTAAGCCTACAAATCGTGTAATTTTATAAAATATGGCTGTAGTTCAACCTTTACTAAGATATAAATTTTAGTTTCTCTTTAATAATTTTGCTAGATTTAGCTGTACTCACAACTTTTGATCTAGGTGAGTAGATCAAGCTAAGAGTTTATGAACGTAGAAGGGGTGGTCAGACTCAATGGGATATATTGAAAAAATTAAAAATGTTGAAAAACATTTTATGGACAGCACAACATTAAAAGAGGATCGACGTCAATAAACATATTTTATCTTTAAACACCCTCTTTTATAGTCCAAGTTGCAATAGAAAATGGAATCGAGCATTATTCAAGATGGCGACCCAACTGCTACTCAAGTAGCCAAGCTGTCAAATTCAGAATGAAAAGTCTTTCCAGAGTGGGCCAACTGTGCATGCGCTTACAGTGGTTTTTAATTTTGATTAAAATCCACCGTAAATTTTGGTGCATTATACCAATTTGATTTCTGATCATTTTAAATATGAACTTATAAAACTGGAGATTAAAGTCTTCTTTTGACTTAGTTTACAGGACACAATTATCTAAAAATAAAACTGAGGATAAAATATATATTACATTATTCCTCACAATTATGACTTGAAGTTTAGGATATTCAATCAAGTCAATGATTAAATCTGTCTATAGATGTATAAATTGAAACCAAAATATTATTTTTTTTCGAAATGAATGTACTGCAGCCAATGAAGACTCAATGGAGATTTGAATCAATTTATTTCTTTATTTCTCTGAGTAATGAAAGGTTTTATCTTCACCAAAATTTGACTCTTTGTTGATGTCAACAACAAAAGACTAATAACATGACACTGTATGGTGAAAAAACAGATTGACTCTATTACAAATTCTATTCAACATCTACAATAGCCCTATTCTAGGCACCATTCACTGTTTCTTACTTCTGATCAATTCTAAAATTATATGAAATTGGCCATGCCCTTTCTAAGGCAATTAATTTGATGGCCAGCATGTTGTGAAAGCACAAGTAGCTGAGTGAATTAGACTTTCAAAAACCATGCACGATATCTGAAGAGTTGATGAAAGCCAGAAGGATCAGTGCTTTTTAGCTGGCCCATACAAGTTTATTGCTGTACATTTTTAAGGGTCATCAGAAATTAGGAATGTGTATCACTGTGGGATTTTAATAAATATTATGAAATGAAAAACTAGGCCATATAGGCCTAGTCCATTTTAAATTAAACTAGAACGAGTAAAAATATGTCTGCTTTAATTGCTTTTTTGTTCTACAGCACTCCTTAGAATTTTACCTACTTTCCTGTTCACCTTTCTTAACAAGCTCTAGATCTAGAGTGTCGTTCACAGTGTGCTGTCGCAAGTCATTATCATAACTAACCCGCTTTCTTGTTTACCTTTGTAATGAATGTCTGTCATTCATTAAAGGTAAACAAGAAAGCGGG
This sequence comes from Elysia chlorotica, assembly GCA_003991915.1. NCBI lineage: Eukaryota > Metazoa > Mollusca > Gastropoda > Plakobranchidae > Elysia > Elysia chlorotica. The sequence continues at coordinate 18,072 of RQTK01001947.1, forward strand.
TTAGTTACACTTACAAGCAACCGTAAATCAACAGAAATTTGACTAGGACCTAGTAAGGATTTCAAGTCTCAATATATTTCGATCTAAGTCAAGCTCTTTCTTTTTCCTTTGTTCTAACTGTACTAGATCTAGATCTCTAGACTAGATAGATTTCTTATTTGTTTGTGTGTTTAGTTTCTTTTTTTAGTCCTTATTTCCTTGGGTTGATGGGTATCTATAGATTCTACAAGCGTTGATATGTATCTGGATCTGGTAGATTACTATGTAAAATATAAAATATTCTTGACATAATGCCAATGTTTCTAGATCTAGATGATATCTAATACGATCAGCTGTGTTTTCTCACCTGGATGAAGATCCACCTTACACTGTTACAGGATGACAAGTGATCTCTCAACCCTGATTAGCTTGAACCAGCTGAGGCTTACGAATAAGCTTCTGTGAATTTGGGTGTTACAATTCAACCAGGGTATGTTAGAAACGACACACGCACACAAATCCTTTAAAAGAGGAGATCTTGTAAAGCCCAGGTTCACTAAGGCCAGAGTCTAAACAAGCGTCATTCTACGTCGTCGTCGTCTACTCTCCATTTTTTTGTTGATCAATGTTTTTGTCCTGGCCAGATTTTTGTAATGGGATCACCAAAGTGACGTACAATGAATTAGGCTATGCAAAAATCAATCAAACGTCTGTTAATTATAACTGTTATTGTGGTTCTAATCTATATGGCTGGTGTTTTAACTTTTTGAGACTTTAGTAACTTATTAAATAATCTGATGTGAAGTTTCTAGGCAGAGAGACGATAATTAACTTCACCAAGTGTCTTTATGTCCTTCTTGACGCAATTCTACAGAACTTTTTGAATAATCTATCTAGCATAACTGTGTGGTAATATTGTTTTGGGTGTTTTTGCTGTGCTTTAGTTTGAATTATCATTATTATTATTATTTTGTGCAAATGAGTAAATAAAATATTTTGTCACCCATCAAATAATTTATAGTAAGCACTATATTTTTTCCGAAAGAATTATTGAAAAATTCTACGATCTTATCAGGCAAAAAAAAAAGTAGCATTATTATGTTTCTCATCCTGCCTTTGGATTGTGTGACTCCTTATTCAGGCGCATTCAGTTTTGGTCCATATGTGCCTGTCGACAAACTCGATGAAATCAGAAACAATCGTCAACTTACAAGTAAGTCTCGCTTGTTTCTTTAATTTATTGACAAGTTGTAAACCAAACTTGACCTTCTACTGCTAGCTAAGTAAAGCAAAAGGCTACAGGAACTCCCTCGATTAAAAAGTACGCCGGAACCGGAGAACGTTGACCAAAAGGTGCGATCAGAGAAATGAGGTTCAAAAACCAGGTTGTAAACAGATGTTCACGTATCACTCGAAATGATGCTGTTAAATCATATAAATCAATATCATTGTGCTTCATCTGTGGTAAATCGGAGAGAGGAAGTGCTGGTCTCTCTGCCTCCAAGGAGCCCACCCAAAGCTACTGGTCAAGAAATGAAAAAAAATTAAGATACTCCAATGGAACTGTGAAAGTATCCAAAACAAAACAAAAACTCCATCTCTCAAAGAAACATAGAGATATAGAGATAGATGTTGCATGCATGCAAGAATCCCAATTACCAGCACACCCAAGACACCCTCCTCCTCCTCCTCCTCCTCCTCCTCCTATCCTCCTCCTCCTCCTCCTCCTGCTGCTCCTCCTCCTTTTTTTCTTTCTACCACCACACCCAAGACCCCCTCCTCCTCCTCTTCCTCCTCCTCCTGCTACTGCTCCTCGTTCATCAGTTACTCGACTTTTTTTTTCTTTCTCCCCTCCTCCTTCTCCTTCGAGCCCTCCAATTTTTCGTATTTTTCTCCTCCTCCTGCCCCTCCTCCCCTTCTCTCGCTCATATCTTCTTCTTCTTCTTCTTCTTCTTCTTCTTCTTCTTCTTCTTCTTCTTCTTCTTCTTCTTCTTCTTCTTCTTCTTCTTCTTCTTCTTCTTCTTCTTCTTCTTCTTCTTCTTCTTCTTCTTCTTCTTCTTCTTCTTCTTCTTCTTCTTCTTCTATACCTTTTTTTTTTAATCCTCCCCAGTATATCTGGTCCAGCTGTGACTCTGCTGTTAATTTTCATGAGATTGTTTCGAGATAACGCGCAAACGTTCCATCCGCGGCTGTCACGATCTGCAATGACTGAATGAGTATGTGCTGTATGTGGAGTCAGCGGAAATAACACATGCTTTTACGATTAGAGAAATTTAAGAGTGACAGAGCTTACATGTAGCTTATTCATGTGTGGTTTTTTTTTAATAGTTTGTTTCGGTAATACGCACAGATTCAGTTAGTGAACAACTAGCGCTAATAGAAACAAACCGCTGTCACTAGAAGTGTTTCATGTGGATCCTTGGTCGGGCCTTGAAGACTGGACTTAATAAATCTGCAACAATGCCAGAAGCGTGAGTAGCTGATTGCTTTTTGAGAATCACCAATTTTTTTCTTTTTCTTTTATAGGTTTTTTTATTATTCTCTATCCATCCCTTTCTCTCTCTCTCTCTTCCGCTCTCTCTATCTCTATCTCTTTCTCTCTCTATCTATCTATCTATCTATCTATCCCTTCTCTATCAATATATCCATTCTCTATCAATCTTTTTCTGTCTGTCTCTCTCTCTCTCTCTCTTCTTTCTGTCTCTCTCTCTCCCCCCTCTCTCTCTCTCTCCCTCCTCTCTCTCTCTCTCTCTCTCTCTCTCTCTCTCTCTCTCTCTCTCTCTCTCTCTCTCTCTCTCTCTCTTAAGGTTTGGAAAAATCTGATAGTCCAGAAGTCGACTCGACGTTTTTGCCAAACCCTAAAAGTCAACTGTAACTGTGGCATCAACCGTTCTGTTGTAAGCCCTTCGGCTTCAGGCTTTTGATAGCAAACGTTGTTGGGTTTTGGAACTGGGCCTAACCGAGAGTCGGCAGTCACCAACGATTGGAAAATGAGAGTCACAGAATCAACCTTTGGCTTAAAGTCGATTTTTTTTAAAATCATTTCGGTGACTAGAACTGTTCTTATGGAGGTCTCAGCTCTGTCTCGTTTAGGGCTATTCTTTCAATGATTAGAGGCGTTGCGGTTACAACGAAAAAAACTAAAGCGCCGTCGTCCAAAAAACTTGTAAAGCCTAAAAAGTGCTGACGTTGGACGCTAAGCATCAAGCATACACAGAAATCTCCCTCAACTCATAGATAGATAGATCTATAGATAGATAGATAGATAGATAGATAGATAGATAGATAGATAGATAGATAGATAGATAGATAGATAGATAGATAGATAGATAGATAGATAGATAGATAGATAGATAGATAGATAGATAGATAGATAGATAGATAGATAGATAGAGGAAAATAAGACCATCTGAACAGTTACACAACGAGAGCACAAACCCAGACCATTGCTTTCATCATGGCAATTAATAACAGAAAGAAAATGAGCGCCCCGATTGCTCACATCTGTTACAGTTCTTGCAAAAAATGAAACAACCATTTAAGGCTATTATGACTGTAGCTTGTGTTAAAAAATATTACAGGTTTAAAAATGTATACAAATAATAATGCCTAAGGCAAAACGTCCCAGATTTACCAGTGACTAGTTATTGGGACTGCCCAGGCAAGAGGCTGCCCAAAGGAAAAAATAGAAAGTTGTGATCAGTGATTTGTCACTACGTTGGATAATGTAAACAAAAGGGGAACTATTTAATTCAATCATCTATTGTCTAGAGTTACAAGTCTTTCTCTAAAAAGGTAACTAGCTAAATTTCTATTTTTTTTGTTGTTGAAAATTCATATAGAAAAATATATTTTGTAATATATTTTGAAGAATATTTTTATTTTATTAAATAGGAAGAAAATAATTAGTATCATTGTAGCAGAGCCTCCAGTTGTGCTGACCTGTAAATTTTAAATTTAATTAAAAAAATATAATGTAATTCACAGCATGTAAACGGTATTGAAAAAAATCAACGTGTTGCGGGGGTACTTCTAAGACTCAAGTTAGTTCAAGGTCGCTTGGCAAAGCAAGTTCGCCTTGAACTGGCTCCGTAAAACGGCCAAGGTCCGCATGCTTTTACGATACGCACCTCATCATAATTTATGACTTGGGTACTGATGTGGTTCCTCCCATAAAACACCGGCTCACATTGGTGATCGAAAGCTGGCAGGGAAGCTTTGTCGATGTGTCGAAAGGTGTGTAATAAGCACAAAGTGCTCAGAGGTACAGGCGTTAGGTACCTCGTCAATGTGGTGTGATGGGTCGGCTATCCTGAGAGTGCCTATAATTATATGTCCACATAATTATATAAATAGCAAGGGTCAGAGAGGTAAGTTGTACCCCCTGTTCATTTTTGGGATTATCTCACTTTATGGGAGTTATTTCCCTTTGAAAACCGAAGATACGTAACCCTTTTCTAGACTACAAGATGACTACTTTTTATTTATTATCCCCCATATCCTCCATTGACCATTGAGAGCCCATTTGTACTGCTTATGGTTATAGTTATTTTCTATCTTTCGACATATCTTCCTTTTTTTTCACACCATCTCTCTCACTTCCCTCTCTACCTTTAACTACCCTCTTCCCCCACCCCATCTTTCTGTCTCTGTTTCTTTCTCGTCTGCCTGTCTGTGTTTGTGTGTGTGTCTCTCTCTAACTCTTTTCCTTTCGCTCCCCTGACCTCCTCTCTCTCTCTCTCTCTCTCTCTCTCTCTCTCTCTCTCTTTCTCTCTCCCTTTCTTGTTCTCTTTCTTCCATTTTTTCTTTTGCTTCCCTCATCCCCTCTCCTTGTCTTATATTTTTTTTATCGTTTTCTTTCTTTTTCCTTCTATTTTTTCCCTATTTCTATTCCCCCCACTCTGTCTTTTCCTTTTCTGTACCTCCCGCACTCTCTATATTTCTTAACAAATATAGTTTTCTTCATGTTAAATAAAAGTCCCTCCTTCACTGTGTTCCTAATCTGTTTAGACAAACATATCAAGCCTAGGTTTGCTGTGGAGAGCCATGCTGTGTCGTTACCATATTAAATTTCCTCATCTTAGCCATTGAACGCATAACTCATCGAAAAAGTCGATGCTCTACAGACATTGAAACCACCAGGTATCAATATCGACAGTCAAACGTACAGCAACGTTTTTCAATCACACATCCTCTCCCCACAGGTATAAAAGAGATTAATTTCCCAGCCTGATGGGACACAAGCAAGAATGTTTTAACTGCGGTCAATTCTGTCACTTGTACTGTCTTTGGTCTATACTTAAGAAGAGCTCGTCTGGGGACAAGAAGGACAGGTTATTATTGTTTATGAGACGGCTGGTGGGCGGGAAAATGTGTTAAATCGTACCACGATGCTTAAAAGAGACATGGCAGATCTTAACACCTATGCAGGGGATAGGCACCATAAATTAAATTAAGTTAGGGCATCTACAGAGAGCCACCGAGCAAATTTCGGCGTGTATGTGAAATGATTCTTCTGTCGCCAAACACACTAATGGCTTTACTCAGAGCTGCGCATCTTCTGTGGTGTTTAATCGCAAATTAAGGGGAAAAAAATATTTTGCGAAAAAACAATGCATGCATTACCAGGTGCAAATCGCTAGAGTTTGGGAGGGGGGGGGGGGGGGGGGGCAGCAGGGTCGTGTCACTCACGTTCAGTGGAAAGAGAGTCACATTGGAGTTGGCGGTGTTGAGCATAGAATTGAAACCTTTTTTTTACATTACTTAGGTGATAGTTCATATCTGTTGGTATGGTTTTTTTTCTCTCCTGATAGATGATGACTGTTGCTGAAACTGGAGATGCAGTGCAGTTATCATTTAATGCTGTTATTGGACTTATTATTTTACTGCATTCAGTACTAACCTTGTTTGTATGTGTGAGTGTGTAGGGTTGGTTCCTGATGTTATAACTACGGTAGCGGGTATAACACTGGCCATTTCCCACGCACAGGTTGGACTTAGGTGAGAATATAAAATAGAAGTCTAAATTATTTCGAAAGGAAATTAATGAACACCCATGGTTGAGTTCCCTGTTCTTCGATCGGTGTCCTTTTCCCTGTGTCCTAGTTGAAATAGCATCTGTTATGTTTCACTTTTCATAATTATATGGCGACAGCTTTCCAAGTTACTTGATCTTCTTAATTTTTTACTCCTCAGTATTCTCAAAATAAAATCCCCTCCTCCTCAGAACCAATCGACCGTTTATCCCTCTTAAAATCAATGCCTTTGTATCCTCAGCGATTTGTGTATTGATCCCTTTGTTAAAACCAGCTGTTCACTCAATTAATACCCTTCCGTTTCTTCGTGAGCCATGGTAGCGGTTAGCCATCTCATGCAGTGGGTCAACGTACAAAGGAATAAAAAAAAAGAATGGACTGTCTTAATAACTATCTCTTCCGTTGCCAATCTGACGTACCAATCGATATTATCAGGGGCTATCTTAATGTATTATTAAACACCGATATATATGAGGTCCGACATCATATGGCTTTCTGTGCATCTAGATCTAGATACTACTTGGATACTAGACATAATATAGGCCTATTATCCTAACAAGATATTTAGCCTAAGGAGCGTAGTTGTGCAAAGATTCCATTTATGGATATTGTATTCAGGTCAGATATTTTTTTTTCCTAAAAATAATTATGTTAACTATCTTCTCTGAAAACAAAATGAATCTATATAACCGTTACGACGTAGAAAATGAATTTGGACCAAATTACTCGCATTTTTTGTGTGTATAGCAAACTTTGTGAAGCATAAACTTTACCGGGCACGTCTGAGTAGTTTAAAAGGTATGGTTACTTTTTTTTGGCTCTGAATATGAAGTGGGATTATCCCATCATGGCTCCAGTCCTTTCTTCCAAAAGTTGTCCAGCTTATCAATTCTATCAACGCATTGATAAACATAGGCATCAGATAGATTTGTGGTGAAAAGCCAACACGGAAAAGTAAAGATATTGTAATTAGGTTCTAAAGTGAGTCCATGTATGTAGCTTACTGTTCCTTAATGATTACGAAAGTTATTAGGCAGACCGGATGAATAAGACAACGAAAACGAGTGAGTAGGCGTAAGTGATTGAGAGAGAAAGAGAGAGAGAGAGAGGGGTGAGAGAGAGAGAGAGAGAGAGAGAGAGAGAGAGAGAGAGAGAGAGAGAGAGAGAGAGAGGGAGAGAGAGAGAGACAGACAGAGACATATAGAGAGAGGGAGAAAAAATAGAGATAACATAATCTTTCAAATGCACTATTGCGTTTTGGAGATAACATGAATTTAAAAGTTATAATGCATGACTGTAATTATAATGTATAAAATAAACCACAATGTAATATAACGACTATCGGAACAGGCATATCTAGACACTTTTAACTGAAATAAATCGGTTCAATGCAGAATGGGTGTAACTTTTTTAAAACTCCATCAACAATCACGTTTAAGTAAAAAAAAAAAACTGAGCAAACAACAGTCAGATTTGCGACCCTGGCTATATTTTACTGTATTAGACCTAGGCCGCCATGAGAACAGACCGAGTCACCAAAATGATTGGAGTGAACAATAAGGGTAACGGTGATCTATCTCTAATAAAACATTACAATAATTTTTTGTAAAGGACCTTCACAATGGTTAAGAGATAAAATTCCCCAATTCCAAACAAAATAGCCTAATACATGAAAACTATGTTGTTGTTTTTTTCAATTGAGGCAGCAGTATCTTGTTAAAATTTTCCAAGTGATATAGTTTATGATTGAATGACTTGTCGAATATTCAGCGTGCATTTCAACGCTTCACTAAAACAGCACTCTCAACAATACGAAAACAAAAAGATACTATTAAGCCTGTAATCCAAAGCTTCACTAAAAGAACCCTCTTGAATAAAGCGCTCCAATTATACATCAAAAGAAGCTTACTTTTAATAGTTAAAACATCTGGCATCGTACAACAGAATAATTATGGTTTGATTTACCGAGAGCCTACATTGTGTCACCTCAATGTAATGCCACTGTCTGTCTGTCTGTTTGTCTG
>RQTK01001948.1:8538-21224 GCA_003991915.1 Elysia chlorotica
ATATCTCGCTGGGCCTTGGTCAGTAAAGTGTTAATCGCCGTAACGGATTGTCCGCATATCCTTCTCTGGGGCCTGTCGCCGTATATGATCTCTCTTGAGCATCTAATGTAAAACTAAGCACGTAAGCACAGGAAGAATACCCACAGAACACCTGTGAGGGGATCCTTGACGGTCACGGCTTGGTATCCCGACAGGAAGGAACCTTGTAAATCCCTATATAGTATCCTACTTTGGATCCCTATCTAGTGACTTACCTTTAACTTTACGGCCAATACCAACATCCCCATTCACAATTCTTCAAAAAGCTTAACTGTCGTAAAGCTAAGCACACACACACAGAACGAATACTCACAGAACTCCTGTGAGGGGATCCTTGAAGGATACCGCTTTGTATCTGGGCAGGAAGAGATTCTGTGGATCCCTATCTGGTGACTTACATTTGGCTTCACGGACAATACCACCATCCCCATTCACAATTCTTCAAAAAGCTAAACTAACCAAGCACATACATGTAATCACATGAACACATAAAGAATACTCACAGAACTCCTGTGAGGGGATCTTTGACGGTCACCGCTTGGTATCCCGGCAGGAAGGGACCCTTGTAGTTGGACCTGTCCACCAGCGTGTGTGTAGTGTCTCCGTACGTCTGCACGACTGCCATGCGCACTGAGCCGTGCTCGTCTGACTCCTCCCACACGTTGCGCACAACCACTGCGCCGCGAGACTTGGCTTTCTGTGGGTAAACAGAGCATGGGTGTCTATCGATCAATCTATATAATCTACTCCTGTCTGTCTGTCTGTATGTATGTGTGTCTGTGGGTGTGTCTGTCTGTCTGACTCCTCCCACACGTTGCGCACAACCACTGCACCGCGAGACTTGGCTTTCTGTGGGTAACAGGGCATGGGTGTTGTTTGTAGGATATATTATGTTATGTTCTTTCTATCCATCAATCTATATAATCTACTCCTGTCTGACTGTCTGTATGTATGTGTGTCTGTGGGTGTGTCTGTCTGTCTGACTCCTCCCACACGTTGCGCACAACCACTGCGCCGCGAGACTTGGCTTTCTGTGGGTAACAGAGTATGGGTGTTGTTTGTAGGAGATACATGTAGGCCTATGTTGTGTTCTTTCTATCCATCAATCTATATAATCTACTTTTGACTGTCTGTCTGTCTGTCTGTCTGACTCTCTGTATGTATGTGTGTCTGTCTGTCTATCTGCCTGACTCCTCCCACACGTTGCGCACAACCACTGCGCCGCGAGACTTGGCTTTCTGAGGGTAACAGGGCATGGGTGTTGTTTAAGGAGGTTGTTTTGTTTTACGGCACATCAGCACGGTAACGGTGTTTTAGGAGACGTTGAGTAGGTGAGTTGGTTCAATGTCCAGCATCAAAACTATATAACCTATAATTAATGTGTACGGGCCCCTAGACTGACGTCTGGCAATTCGACGTTGAGTTGAGTTGGTTTAACGTCCAAAATCAGCGCTATATAGGCTTTATTGTGGACGGACCCCAAGACTGACGTCTGGCAATCTGATGTGCTGCTACTCGCGAGACTGGGCGGGGATACCATGACTTCTGTCTCAGCAGGTGACATTAGACTGACACCGACCCAACCAGTAGGGAGCTAAATGGCCAGGTCTCGAACCCAGACCTTTTGCGTCGAAATCCGATGTTCTATCTCAAGGCCACAGCACACCCCATGCTTTAAGTGAAATGACCGCAAACTTATTGGGCTTTGCGGGATTCGAACAGCCGACTTGTAGCTGCATGGGAACGGATTCACATGGACTCTCAAAGAGGGCAATGTGTATACCACTAGACCACTACAATCCATATTCGTAAGCGTGTTTGCCCATAGACGTTCAATGGATGTCACTGAAAAAAAAGAAAGAACAACAACAACAACAACGAAACACTAACCTTGACAACCGGCGTCGGGCTGTGAATGGAATTATGGAAAATGGGATACATGACTGTAATGGCATTAACAGCTCAAAGATCAATCATTCTACATCTAACCCGTATGTTCCCGTATGTTCCAACAACAACTACAACAACAACGACAAACCACTTACCTTGACAATTCCATCCAGGTCCTCGACTTGGAAGGCAACGTCCTTGACCCCGTCCCCATGTCTGGTCAGGTGACGAGCCATCTCTGTGGATTAGGTAGCAAAAAATCGATAAATCTTAATAATTATGTAGGTGTGTTTTTTAGGGTGTGGATGTGAGAAATTGGGAGGCAGAGAGAATGAGAGAGAAAAAGAAAATAGAGAGAGAGAGAGAGACAACAACAACAACAACAACAACGAACCACTGACCTTGACAATTCCATCCAGGTCCTCAACTTGGAAGGCAACGTCCTTGACCCCGTCACCATGCCTGGTCAGGTGACGAGCCATCTCTGTGGACAGGAGCGTTATGGATATTCATTATCATGCCTTCTTCTGTAGAACTCTAGTTAATGACTTACTTACTAGTTTCTGGCTTATACTCAATAAAGTGTGAATTTCGCAGTAGAGCTTGATAAATAATATGCAAGGCATTAAAAAAAATACAAAACTATACAGACACGTAGGCTTCCGGTTACTGACTTACTAGTTACTGACTTAAGTTCTTCGTCTGTCACATTTCGACAACCTTCTCGATGCTCAATGTGAGCTCTCTTCATTTCTGTCTGTCGTTGGCTATTTCTATTTCCGTGATCTTGGTCTTAACTCTTGGTTGGTCTTAAATATGTCAAGTGTAGTGAAGAAAGGTACCAAGAATTCGATAAATCTTAATATGTTGGTGTGTGTTTTTCAAGGTGTGGGTGTGAGAGAATGGGAGGCAAAGAGAGTGAGAGTAATACAGAGAGAGAGAGAGAGAGAGAGAGAGAGAGAGAGAGAGAGAGAGAGAGAGAGAGAGAGAGAAAGAGAGAGGAAAGGTATAAAGATAGTGCACTTACCCGCTGGTTTGTCTGGCTCCAACATGGACTGGAACACAAAAATTACCTGTGGGGAAAATCGAAAGTAAATCTCTTGAATTATACAGTCAAAATCATAGCACATGATGATGATGATGATGATGATGATGATGATGATGATGATGATGATGATGATGATGATGATGATGATGATGATGATGATGATGATGATGATGATGATGATGATGATGATGATGATGATGATGATGATGATGATGATGATGATGATGAGGAGGATGACGAATGTCTTGTACTTGCTGTTACTGGTGGTGATGCTGGTGGTGACGGTATCCTTGTACTTGTTTTTGCTTTGTTGTTTTGGTTGTTGTTGTGTATTTTTTTGTATTACACTATATTCAATTACTGTTGACATTGCATAACTCGATTGCCCCTCAGATCGCCTTCTACTTGCGTATTATTTTCCCCAGGGAACTCCTTTAATGATCCTTTTTATTAGTGTAATAAAAAGGCAGATACCATTTTTAGACAACTCAATGAATAGTAAGCGAGTCATGTCCCCTGAATATCTAACTTCGTCGTGTTGACTGCGGTTGTTTTTACTACCCAGTCCACTAGAGTATCTTTCTCGTGGTATTGTCAATTAGATGCAAGGGAGACAAAAGTATCTTGTAGTGTTATGAATGAAAGAAAGTTGTTCAAGAAAAATATGACGCACTTATCTGAGCCAGAAACGATCTTTAAGGTTGCAGGGAAGTCTAAGATACACTAATAGGTGAATCTATCGAAATCTAAGGCGGATACACTGTTTGGAGTATACCCTCTCGGACTATCTTCCATCGAGTTTCTACGATCTTCTTCCTTTTCACATCCATTCACATCCATTCCGAAATGGTGTGCAATAAATTATTTCATCTCTCTATCTCAGGCTTGGTCTTCCTTAATTCTTTGGAATAGTCTCGGTCGCCAAGTTATGATTTTTAGTGTCCATGGAAGGCATGGATTTAGGGATGAAAAAGCAACCTTTAATATGTAAGCTATGGGCGTTTTCGCAGAACCTTGAAAACAATCATCTGCTGAACAAACAAAAATGACCATGAATCCCTTTCACAGCATGATTTTTATTCTGACGCCGTATACGGTCTAAATGGGTTTTTTATCGAATCTTTATGGCCAAAACCTAATTAATATAGTAGGTTAATTAGTCTAGTGGGTTTTCCCGGTCCTTGCAGCCTTGACCTACTTTCGTGAGACAAAAATATGAATGATTATGTTCACATTCGATGCTTTATTCAGCGTTCTTAGTCCTCATAAAGCAGGGTGGTGATAAACTAAGTCCTGATTTACAGTCCTTTAGACCGCGTTCACATTTTTACTACAAGTATGTTGGATGACCGATGTCGGCTGGAGCGACGCGTTGCATCAAATAACCTCTAACGAATCTTTTGTTAAAGTTTACACTGAGAGTCTGAATTCCCTGTCGACTTGTTTTTCCTGTGTAAACACGGTGTTTGTCACTATTCCTTTCAAATCATATCTGATACAAGAATAAATGTTTTGTTTGGGCTTCAAGTTTGGTGAATATTAACACAGCATAGAGCCAGCTTTTATGATTATCAATTCATTAATGAACCTTTTAAAATAAATACATTGTTAATAACGACACTTTCACCAATCACGATTCATGAATGCATCAAAATATTTAAACAATCTCGACAGAAACTACATTGATAAACTGGCATCCAAGTTTTAAATTATAGACACTTTTTCATATCTGAATCCAAAGGATCTCCGCGATCCCACGCAGTTTAAACAAACGCAAACAAAATAATTTTATTTTGATCAGTGACTAGTAGAAAAAATTGTTGAGCTGTATGAGTCCTATAAACTAGACTGCTGGTAAATCGATGCTCATGGTCTATGAACGGGAAGAAATCTACTGAGAAGGTGCAGTCGATAATAGTGTAGACCCATGAGGTGTAAAATTTAGTGTCTGAATTTGAAAAATAAAATAAAAATACTTACATATACATACGTTGCTCACCAAAATGACCATTTGTGTACAATTCCAATATCGTTGGTGGTAAGTTAGTATGGATAAGCGTTGATGCGTGTTTCTGGACAAAATGATAGTGGGAAATCATAGAGAGTGTAGACATAACTATTATCTAAGACAACTGGGTTCCTACCTTGTCCTGTCTGACTGCATGGGACGCGATGTCTCTGCACCCAGTCTCCAGGCCTTTGTACATGAAGGGCTCGAACCCCAGCCTTGCAACATGGTGGGCAGCCGCCTATGGAGAGTGAGATTGAATCAAAGGTTAATATAGTAAGCTAAGTTGTTTTTTAATTGAAATCTCGCTACAGTTGTGATTTACTCGAAAAGCATATAGTGAAAAACGTTGATAAAGAAGTAGGCCTATCTAACTACAATACATGTATATGAGATATAGTCACCTTTATAAGGCTGGATTTTTACTCCAATGGACATAGAAGTTTAATGTTTTAAAGTTTAGTGCTAGTTTTAGTTGTGGGAGGTTGATCTTGAGTTGGTTTAATGTCCAACGTCAGCACTATATGGGCTATATTGTGGTCGGACCCCAAAGACTGGTGTCTGACAATTTTAGGTGCTGCCACAGATGGACAGGGCGGGGATACCATGACTCCTGTCTCAGTCGATCACTTTAAACTGACACCGACCCAACCAGTAGGGGGCGAAATCGCCAGGGCTCGAACTGCTTATGCTTGTTTGTTTATTAATGTTTTCATGTCAATGTCAATATTGCTGTTGTTGCTGGTACATCTGACCTAAATGTCCCTCGTGGGTGAATAAAACTTTATCTTATTTTAACCCATCTTATCTTATTCAAATAAACGGTAAGAAATATGCTTACTGGTTAGTATTGAAATGTCTCTTAATCTCTATTGTGTGGGGGCATAACATAGAGCTAAAACATTCGAGCTATGAATCAATAGATCTACCATTAACTTCTCTACAAACTCTAATTTGCCTAGGCTTGTGGAAATTCAATACCCGACACCAAAGAATGCTAAATTGGCGCAAAGATGAGAAGGAAGGCTATAATGGTTAGCAAGTTCCTCTTAATGTACTATTATGCACATAACCTTTAAGCACTTTAACCCGTGTTGAGTGGGTGAGTGAGTTTGTGTTTACGGCACGTCAGCAAAATATCGGCTTTATTGTGCTCATGATGTCCTAAGACAGCTAATACGTGTACGTTACATTAGTAGCAACGGTGACTGCTTTTTATTTTCTGATTGGTGAAAGCATAAGAATCTTGTCTAAAATAGTCAGTTAAAATTGAAGAATAATTGTAATTATATACAACAGTTTTAAAGATCGTTGTGTAGGATTATCACATTTAAATTTTATTATACTAGACCTATGCCTTTTAAAACTCTCAGTAGGTGCTGAGGACTAACTCATCAACCAACATACCTGCTTAGCGTTGCCAACCCAGAAAGTCACGTGATCAAACGTCAGAAAGCGGCCGGCGTCGGGCTGTGAATAGAATTGTGGGAAATGAGATACATGACTGTAATGACTGTAATGGTTATTTATAGGGGAATCTCTTTGCTGTAATGTAATGGTATTAACAGCTCAAAGATCAATCATTCTACATCTAACCCGCATGTTCTCGTATACCCGAACATCTGTTGCTTAAAATAGTGTTAATACCGATGGTTGACACATGCCTAAGCCGGTACCATTGTCAGTATTTCACAATTTTATGAGAACGTGAATAAAGAGAAAATGGGGCAATTTAGCTGCGAGTTAGTATAGATCAAAAGATTAACTCTTCGCCTCAGTTGAATAATTTCCTGTCTCATTTCTAAAAGGCTTGTATCTAGGATTCTTGGGAAACTTCTAGACGGAACTGCGGGCCGTGGTAGCTAGAGCACCGGCTACCGGCGAAGGAGATCCGTGGTTCGATCCCGCTCTGGTTGGATCGATGTTAGTGTCATAATGAACAATTAAATCCTGGGTACCCTGATCTGGGATCCTGTCTCTGTATGCCTCTATATGGCCTTTATTTTAGACCCAGATAGACGCTACACTGTGAGGGAGCTTAGCAATCTCCGATCAAAGACTTAAAGACGTGAAGCTAATCAGCGATCCGATTCTATGCACACACAAAAAACAAAAACAAAACAAAAAACACCCCGGATGAAAGGAGGATGAAGGGGCGACAAAGTAGGGGCCTACACACGTGCACGGTGTTATCACGTCTTCTGATTTACACATCTCATAAAGCTCAACGTTGATTCCTTTTTTTATATATTTTTTTAGAATTATAAGTCTGAACTAGATAATTATAAATCCTACGATGGTTTGCAGTTGTAGCAATAGTATTATCAAAGACTATAGATTTAGTTCCCTGGCAAAGACATTTACCCATAAGCGTTGGTGAAGTGAAGAATGAAAATGTTCACCGTCGAACGACCAGCGAATCATGTTTGCACGCTACAATGAACATCTATAATTATAATTATCTATGTGTTGATTTACATTTTGGTGTCAGGCATCGGGCAATTCAATATTGTTTTTACACTCGTTCATCTCCTTAACATACATCTAGTAATTTTCCATAATTCCAAAGTAATTTCTAAAAACAACCCAAACAGAATCTGGATTTTGAAAAAGTGTTCAATTTTATGAAAGGCCGTATAAAAACTTTACACAATTACACAATCAACATCAACAACAAAATAAAAAAGACCATACAGTAAATACGCAAATAACTATAATACATCACGATCACAGGGTAAAAAAGAGCCAGATCTTGTGTAGGAAATTACAGCATTATCTTGTCTAGACTGAAAAAGAAAATGAAATTCTAGAGCAGGTGTTGAGTTATAGTTTTATCTCTCAAGAGCGTCTAAGTGCTGAGTGGATAAAGTTCTAGATTAGATCTGATAAGAATTACTCTAAATGCACCACGACGAGGCACAATGACCCATGCAACTACTAGCTAGATCTAGGGCCGTAAGTACAACGCTGCAGTAGCTTACGACTCGTAGGAATATGTCAATAAGAAGGGTTAAGATCAGTCGTAAGCTACCGCGAAGTTGTACTTACGACTACTAAACACAGATCTAGACTGGTTGGTTGTGTTGGGATGGTTTAACGTCCAACAGCAGCACTATATAGGCTATATTGTGGACGGGCCCCAAGACGGACGTCTGACAATTTTATGTGCTGCCACACACGAGACAGGGCGGGATACCATGACTCCTGTCTCAGCCGGTCACATTATACTGACACCGACCCAACCAGTAGGGAACGCAACAGCCAGGATTCGAACTCGGGACCTTTTGCGTCGGAAGCCGATGTTCTACCCCTGCACCACCGCCCCCCCCCCCCCCCCCACGGAAAAGCTCCTGGTCTGGAGACCAACGCTCTACAAGTTCGTATCCCAGCAAAAAACGAAAAAGAGATTGAAGTGGCAAGGAGAGAGGTAGAAAGGGAATTGGGAGATGGGGAGAAATAGGGTGACAAAAAAGAAAGACAGAGACAAAGGTGGTAGATAGAGAGAAATAGAGAGAGAACCGTTTTGTGTGTGTGTGTGTGTGTGAGTGTGTGTGTGATTTTATGGGGCGGTGTGTGCTGACTGGGTTAAGAGTCCCCTAAACAAGCAAGTAGCACATGTTGAAGCCCACCACCTGTGCAAGGTGCATAGATTTATGCCTACTGCCTCGGTGCACAGCCACATACTGCATGAGGTTGTATCAGACACAATACGTATAATTATTTTTGCCCCCCTCCCTCATTATGTCAAGGTTGAGTAGAAACGCGGTAGAACCAGTAGAACCATCCGTCTCAGAGTCGGATGCACTCCTGCGACAGCTAGACCTAGGATCACCCGGGGGGGGGCAGAAAATGTGTGTCAATGGATGGTGGGGTTGTCTACAGAGGTAGGTTAGACAGGTCTTAACGTCAGCAACTAGGCTACATTGCGGATAACACCCAGAACGAATGTCTGGCAAGTTTACGTGCTGCTGCACATAGAAAGGGCAGGGATACCATGGCTTCTGTCTCAGGCAGAGACCAATTATTACACCAGAACACATCTGTTTTACTTCGTAAGAGTGAAAAGTTGGACTTTTTTCTTTACGCTTTGAAGAAATCATTCAAATAGGCAGCGACTAACTATGGGGAGAGGCTCTCTCTATCTCCCCCCCCCTCTCTCTATCTGTTTTACTTCATAAGGGTGAAAAGTTGTACTTGTATTTTCTTTACGATCTGTAGAAATCATTCAAACAGGCAGCGACTAACTATAGAGATGGGTTTGGAGGGGGTGGGGGTGGCCCTGGGGTAGAACATCAATTAGTAGGGGATGAAATCGCTAGAGCGAGACTCGAACCACTACATCGGAAGCCTATATTCTAATCTACACAGGACTCCCCTCCCACCCATTCCCCTCCCCCCAAATATAGCCCAAGTAAGTAAGGTTGTAAGCTACGAAATCTGAGGCTTTACTTTTGTGTGCCCAACAGCAAAGCAAAGGGTCTTTGCCAGACGTTAGTCTTGAGTCCCATCCTCAATGTGTTGACTCTGGGCGCTAAGAAACCAACTTAACCCTTTGAACAGCCTGCCTTTCGCCGGCTCTAACAAGAGGACTCAAATAAGGCCTTTAAACGGTGGGAGAGAGTGTAAGATCGCCTCGGGGTGGGCCATAGTAATTAAAAAGGCCGCCTAATAATACAATTATGATATCTTTGGGGTGGGCGGTTTCAATTGGGCTGACAGGCGATTTACTCGATGGTCAAACATCATCATGCAAATTGCTGAGAAGGCACAAAACAGATGCCTCCATAAAGTACAATAAATTATATTATTATAATGACCATTGACCAATTCAAACCTCGGGCGTTGGCCTAAGGTGAAAGGCAGACTCAAAATAGGTCAAGGTGCGAAACAGAATACACTGTAATTGTGTTACGGCTAGGCTATGATGGCTATCTAGATTTTCTATGTGTTAATTGCACTGCTATAAGGACTGTCATTATATAGATCCCCCCAATCCACGTCTCGTCACCGTTTCCGTTACGATTCGGTGGGCACGAAACCACAGGTCTTGTGTGACGAAAGCATTACAGATATCGCGTGTTTTGCGATCCACTGGGCGGTTATGTATAACGTAATCAAGCCTCTTTAGGTAAAGGGTTTCCTGATCACACATTGGATCCGTATAGTTATTTGATAAATGTATAGAGCGAGGCTACCGAAATTAACGGGTAAA
The DNA here is from genome assembly GCA_003991915.1 of Elysia chlorotica. Classification (NCBI taxonomy): domain Eukaryota; kingdom Metazoa; phylum Mollusca; class Gastropoda; family Plakobranchidae; genus Elysia; species Elysia chlorotica. Next base: position 18,736 of record RQTK01001948.1, read on the forward strand.
GTCACCGAGTCGACTGAGGTCCACGCATGTTTTTTTGCATAACAAGGTTAAGTCATATAGTGATCTATTTACTTTTAATAATTAATATCATCGGACAGAATAACACTCAATGAATATTTTTCGTTCGGCCTTTCAAGCCTACTACATTAAGAATGTAAATTGTCCTAACCGTACCTAATATTTTAATGATCGATAATACGGCTCACTTTGGTTCTAAACGCAAAAGCTTGTTTATAACGGTGACCCTGACTTTTGTTTTGGAAACCTCGTTATGGAGTTATGATTCGACGCCAGTGAAGATTCCGTTACACATCGTCCTCATTTTCGCTATGGCGTCCAATGTCGCAATGCCTCTAATGTCGCAAAAAGTTATCAAGCATTAGATGTTATGAGAAAGATTTTAGACAAATAAATATGCTTTAAAGTAAGTATGAGGTATATATAATGATAAATTAAAAAGGTCACCTTTAACTGATCAAAATATTAGTAGGTTATCAACAAATTTAATAACAACGATGACGACAACAACAACATCTATTATTATTATTATTATTATTATTATTATTATTATTATTATTATTATTATTATTATTATTATTATTATTATTATCTATTATTATTGATTATAACTTTCACACACAGAAAAGATAATAAAAAAATAGAACAACAACAAAACGACGGGTAAAATAACCGAGTGGGCTGACGTGCACACATTATTTTTTGCATAACAAGGTTAAGTCATATAGTGATCTATTTACTTTTAATTAATATCATAGGAGGAATAACACTCAATGAATATTTTTCGTTCGACCTTCAAGCCTACTACACTAAGAATGTAAACTGCCCTAACTGAACCTAATTATTTAATGATACAGCTCACTTTAATTTTAAACGTAAAAGCTTGTTTATTTCTGTGACCTTGACTATTGTTTTGGAAGCCTCGTTATGGCCTTACATATCGTCCTCGGATTCGCGATGGGGTCCAATGTCGCAATGTCTCTAATGTCGCAAATATCAAGCCCGCAAGCAAACAAGCAAACAAGCAAAACAGTAGGCCTGTATCACGATGCGCACGGTGCGCACAGTGCGCACAAGCAAAACAGTAGGCCTGTGGTGCGCATGGTGCTGCGATATGCTTGAGACCTTCATAAAACATTGTATGGAAAATTGGAAAAACAACAAAATACGCACTTATACAAGGAGTAGTAAAATATCCCCTTACCTTTTCTCCTTTATCAGTGTAGGTAGTCTGGAAGAAGAAAAAAACACAACAAAAAACTGATGTCATTTGCCGATCATGAATAAAAGAAACTTTAAAGTAATGTTTTAAAAGAATAATAAATTTTACTTTCCGCACACACTATTTTGAAGCAATTATATAAATTCACTATCTCTCCTTATTTTCTTCCTCTGTCTCTTTCTCTCTCTCTCTCTCTCTCTCTCTCTCTCTCTCTCTCTCTCTCTCTCTTTCTTTCTCTGTCTCTCTGTTTCTCTAACTGTCTGCCTGTCTGTCTGTGTTTCTGTTTTCTCTCTCTCTCTATCTCTCTCTCTCACACACACACTCACACACTTTTAACATACATGTACTTATTTTCACAGGTATTCTATTCCTAGAACATCTTATTTTAACGAAAAGGAATAAATAAATAATTTTTGCCTCAATGAATTCCAAAACATAATAACTTTTTTAAAGCTTGAAAAAACCAACCCACCATGTTGAATTGTGTAGATCTAATAAACAGTCGGAGAAAAAACAGAACTATAAAACCCAGAGAAGGCTTCGGAAATGTACAAGTCCTAAGCGCAAACGAACTTGTTATGGCCTGTGCGAAGTTCAATCGCAACCAAAATAACTGAGACCCTTCCACCGTTAAATCCAATATTATAGCGTTCTGTGACCTCACCTGTGTCGCGACCGAACACACCTCCAGAAAACACTCGTCTGATTGGCTGCTTATGGGACAGAATCAACCAATCAAGTTGCCTATTTTGTCCACGCCTCCAAAAAGCTTGAATCACGCATTGAGGCGACCGTCACCTTCGCTGACCTAGTTTGGAAACTCGATCACCCTTGCTGTATTTTTTTTTTTCTTTTTTTTTTTCTCCTTTCTCTTCATTAAGCGTTGACACCAAAAGTTACTTGTTACCGACGTTTGGCGACGTGCCTCGAAAGATTGATTGGTGATAAATTGAGTTGTTGAGTTGTCACTGCTTTCAACACTTTGAAACAGTCAAGATTTACTTTAGCTGTCAACAGATCCTTTTATTTCAATCTTGAAAAAAAACGTTAGTAACAAAGTAATTCTTACACTGTGTACTTCGGCTTGACCTGATTCTCTCTCTGTCTCTCTCTCTCTCTCTCTCTCTCTCTCTCTCTCTCTCTCTCTCTCTCTCTCTTTGTCTCTTCTCTCTCTCTCTCTCTCTCTCTCTCTCTCTCTCTCTCTCTCTCTCTCTCTCTCTTCTCTCTCTCTCTCTCTCTCTCTCTCTTT
>RQTK01001950.1:4422-16784 GCA_003991915.1 Elysia chlorotica
CATAAATATATAGATAGGTAGATAGACAGAGACAGACACAGACATACAGAGAGAGAGAGAGAGAGAGAGAGAAGGAGAAAGACAAACAGAGATGGAGACAGACAGAATGATAGACATACCGAGGCAGTGGCAGAGAAGCAGTGGCAGAGAAAGAGAGGGGGGAGGGATGGAGAGAGTTGAGGAGAGAGAGGATGAGATAGATAGGGAAAGAAGAAAGATAGAGATAACGGAAAGAAGAAAGATAGAGATAACGAGAGATATGGAAAGGGAGAGTAGAGAGAGATAACGAGAGAGACAGATAGATAGACAAAGAGAGAGAGAGAGAGAGAGAGAGAGAGAGAGAGAGAGAGAGAGAAGGGTGGAAAAGTTGGGGATGAGACACCAGAACAATATGAGAAAGGCAAACAGACAGACAGATAGACAGAGACAAGCAGAGACACACAGAGACAGACAGAAAGAGAGAATGAGAGATAAAGAGGATCAGTAATTGACACACAATATCTAAGTAATGTATGAACAACCAGAAAGAAACATAAGCTTAACCCACGTAAGAAAACTGGCGAACATCAGCATCGAAGCTGTGAAGAAATACACAAACACACAACCACACAACCACACACACTTAACATTATCTCTAGCCAGAGCGGTTAACTCGCGATTCGTGAAGTGTTGTTTGAACGTTGATTCCATTAATCCACTACTTGGCTGATCTGCAAGCGGGACAGGGTGTGGTGGAAACACGGGAATCTTAAGTAACCGAAACCCATGGACGGCAGTTAGAAGAGAGGGACAGAGGGAGAGGCAGACAGACACAGAGAGGAGAGATAGAGGCAGACAGAGGAGAGACATAAAGAGAGATAGAGAGAGAGGGAGAGTTAGGGGCGGGGTGGAGGCGGAAAGAGATATGAGGGGATACCAGCTACATTTTGAACGAACAAGGAGGGGGGCCAATTTCGAATCCTGCCCATAATTATGTAAGTGAGAGATGGATCCGAGGATGTCTTGGGTTTTCTCTGATGGATCTCATTCAAAAATTATATGACGGAATTTTGCATGTCTCAAACCAAATTGCATGGTATTCCTACTCCTCTCCCTCGCTCTCTCTTTCACTCACACACACAAACACTCTCTCGATCAATGGTTTCACAGTCTGTGAGTTTTGAAGCTTGTCTGTTCGGTACGACCGCTTGATTAGATTGTCTGATAACTTGTTGGATAAATTGAGTCTGAAATTGGTTGGACAAATGTCAACGCGTCTGTATTGTGGACGGATCGCAGGACTAACGTCTGACAATTTTACGCGCTAGCACTCATAGACAGCGCATGGATAATTGGACTCCTGTCAGTCGGTTAGATGATACTGGCACCAACCAGGGGATGAAATCGAACAAATATATTTTGGCCCATCGTTGGTTTCGAACCGGAGACTTCTCGATTGGGAGACGTCTACTACTTGCGCGTCAGTTGAACACCCCCATCCAAAAAAAAAAAAGACAAATAAAAAAAAAACAAAAAAAAAACGCAAGTCATCCAAGCCTTAGCTTTCGGTATTTTTTTATGTTTCTTGTGGAATCCTGTAAGGAGACTGGAACACCCGCGAGAGTCGAACCTCGGACCGCCTGCACTTCCATCTAGAGCACAACAAAATGAGTTTTCTGGCACTTCATACATAATATAACCTCTCTCTCTCTCTCTCTCTCTCTCTCTCTCTCTCTCTCTCTCTCTCTCTCTCTCTCTCTCTGTGACTAAATCGACTATTAGTTTACCCTGGGGTGATCTTGTACGACTATACAAAATAGAACGCCATTCATAAGTTGAAGTATTAGGGTAAGGTAATGGCAGTGAAGGGCGCATGAAGCGATCAAGACACCAGCCCTAACTATGGAAACATGAATGTGCCTAAGTGTGGATTCTTACAAGTAAAATGCAGCATATCGTGTGGGCATGATACTCATTCCAATATGGTCACAAACGTTTTTCCTGCTTATGAGACGAGGAAGGGGGGGGGGGAAGTGTTGCTGTAACCCGCATGAATGTACTTATACCACACGACTTACGCGTACGAGATCTTGTATTTTACAATAATGTTCTAGAGTGTGCTCATACAAATTTTTAACCATCCGTGACTATTACAGTTTACACCTTAATTTATAAAAGAACAAACAGTCTAACGGTAACAAAGCAATCTCAAAGGAAATAAACATGCGTGTAAAACATGCAGTTATTACATGAAACACTTAACAAATAACAGAATTGAATAATCAATATCAACATTCAACATTCAGTATTTTGTGCAAAGTTATGTACAACGTACCAGAAGAATGCAAAAAAATAATTTATAGCAGCGGCAAAAACTACAACAAAACAACCACTGTAATAATGATGATGATGATGATGAAGAAGAAGAAGAAAAAGAAGAAGGAGAAGAAAAAGGAGGAGAGGAAGAAAAAGAAATAGTAGAAGAGTAGAAGCAGAATTAAAAAAAAACTTGAAAACATACAGCATTTTAGATAACATAATTCATATATACTCACAATTTCTTGTACTAAACGGTTAAATATTTCCTCCAGGAATCACCCACAACTTTAAGAAACACAGAAAAAAGTCACTTGAAGCCAAATTTATAATAATTTTATAACAAAATAATGACACTAAAGCACAAAAAGGTCACGCCAGCAAAATTATGGGGAATCCTGAGAACAAGTTGGTTCTATAAAAGTAGAAAGACGTTAATGGCCGCATGTGCTGATTAGTCTTCCAGCGTAGAAGACACACGAAGAGAGGTCGGTATTAATCTTTGTTTACTTGTTGTTTTTTAAGTAAACGTCTCGTAAGTTAGGAGAATATTATTTATAGATGTCATCTTTATGTATCTATGATTGGTTTCTACACCATACAGAATTAGTAGTCGTTGTTTTTCTTCTTCGAAGAATCCTATTCTGAAAAGCGTCTGGCGGTTGAGCAACGGATGGTTTTATACTAAAATGCGTCTCGCGGTTGAGCAACGGATGGTTTTATACTCTGATCACTATTGAGCAGTCACAATCTGGCTTAGGCGTGGCCCTGTGAAAACTGTTGATCAACACAGAGGCGGTTTGGCGCGAGGCTTGACCAGAGAGTGTGAAATAGTGAGAAGATTCACGGCGAGGACTTTGCGCGTATGGCTAAAGACAATTAAGGCGGCTGCTTCCTTCTTTAAACCTTACTAAAAACACAGTGTGATATTTGATCAGTCGCCTAAGTTTTAATGAACAAATAGAATGAAAACGCGTCACGCTAGCTCTCCGTATCAAAAGCATTTTGAACTCTTTTTGTGAAACGTCTCACTGAATCTATAGTCTCTGGTAAAACTACGAGGTCGGCGGGCTGCGACCAAGAGCTAGCGGCGTGTGGGGAGCGACAAGCCATGTCCATATTGACAGGTCGCGCTCTGCAAGCAGTACTTGCGTCAGGGGAGATCACAACAGCACCACACATGCATGGGAGGTAGGGAGAGAGAGAGAGAGAGAGAGAGAGAGAGAGAGAGAGAGAGAGAGGGAGAGAGAGATAGAGAGAGAGGGAGAGAGAGATGAACACACACACACACACAAGAGACGGAACAGAAGAACAGAAAAATAAGAGAGGGTCATAAAGGCAGCGAGATAGAGATATAGATAGATGGATAGATAGAAAGAATGAGAGGGGAAGATAAAAAGGAGAGAGAAAGAGAAAATGAAACTAGATTTACATCTTAGTTTCTATGTCTTTAAAATTTTTCATGATTTCTTTCATTTTAGCTTCAGATAACGAGCACCATAACCTCTGTTGAGGTGAATAACCGCCATTCGCAAACATAATGCACGTAGGCCTACATTGCACAAAGGCTTTCGTTGACAGTTCAAACCAATCAAAGGGCAATATCTGCAAACTTACGGGCGTCACGCTTTCCTTAACAGATCACTAGTTATCGCAAAAGGAAAATTTAATACTAGACCTGTGCCTTTCACAGTTACGACCCTGCTCTAGAAATCGGCCAGCTTTCCCGACTTTGTATTATTCAATCTGCCCGGTTTGATATCCCTGGGGTTCAGGCGGTAGGGACGGTTTCTGCTGAGATTTTTGCAACAAGTATTTGTTATCAATGGGGCGTTGCAGATCTTGAGATCCCATTTAGGATTACAGTGTGATCTCTTGAGCTGTCTGGCCACTACATACTACAGCCTGGGACCACGGCCAGGCCTCGTCTTGCGGGAATGGTTGCCGGTTTAATATCGGAACAGCATCGCTCTATCTCTTCTCACATAAATAAAGACACACTTTTATGGGCTACTTATATGGGTGAGAAAAGGAAAAAACAAGGGGGGGGGGGGGGGGGTGTAGGCTGGCACAGGTAGTTGAGCACGCTGGTCAACTTATAATCGGAAAGTCCACGGTCGAAAATTACGATCGACCAACTTGTCTGTCGGATTCCGTGTCAGTATACGATATATTATGTGACCTGCTGAGACAACACGTACACTTGTCAGACGTTAGTCTAGGGACACGTCTCAGTATAGTCTCATTCGCGATAACCTGAGAGACTACAAAACTAGGAGAAAGCTGCTCTCCTACAAGGAATGGGCTATTTATTTCCCCGTCGTCACATACATTTACTAGGATCCACATTGAAATCCTAAGAGAGGTTTACCTAGAAGGGAAGTTCCTTTCTACAAAGAACCACTTGTTTCATGAATCCCCAAGGGCTCCATCGGTTTGCGCTCTGGGCTGAGGACAGGAGGTCATCAGTTCAAATATCACTTAATGCCTCCGCCTCCATGTAGACTTTTTAACGGAAACAACGGGGCGGACACAGTATAAACAGATCACTTACCCAACTTCTATACTTAATCTGTATTTAAAAAAAAATGCTCTTTTTTGTGCCTCCGTGAGTTAGCTTCAACCTAGGCTTAGCAGATCTTTAGACAAAAGGCAGTGTTGACAAGTTAACTTTTTCGCGTAGTCGCTGGATGGATCAGTGGCTCAGTAGCACAGTAGCGCGGTAACTCACCACAACATGGTAACGCTGTTGTCGGATCAAGTCCCCCATCCGTTACCATTAGTTTTCTGATCCCCGTTAGTGTCATACCAAGATGGCGATGCGACGGCAAGTTTGACGGGGACCCGACACACCCAGCAAAGATGAAGTCAGGACCCCAAGGTAGCGCTCTGAATGCTGCACTGTTAAATCCTCCCTCACACAGTCATGAGGTCTGTGGATGGGGGCTCGACATCATTTCACAAAGCCGCTTACAAGACGTTGTTTGCTGTGCCGACACGCAGTACCCATTTTGATTCATGTCTGGGTGTCTCGTCTCTCTGAGAATGTCTGTCTGTCTGGCTATCTTCCCTTACCTTCTGTCTTTTTGTCTCTCTCCTGACCTTTTCTCTTTGTTTCTCTGTCTATCTTTCTCTATTTGCCTGTCCCTTCCTTCTTCCTACCCTTTCTCTCTCTTTCTCTATGTATCTTCCTCCAATCATCTCTCTTTCTGGCTCCATCTTCCTCCAATCCTCTTTCTCTCTGTCAGTATCTCTCTCTCTCTCTCTCTCTCTCTCTCTCTCTCTCTCCTAAGAATTGCATATAGAGACGAGAGGCTCTAGCTACGGTTCGAACCGCGGACCTCCTGCTACGAATGAGAGCACTACCTACAGAACACGGTAAATATCTATCTATCTATCTATCTATCTATCTATCTATCTATCTATCTATCTATCTATCTATCTATCTATCTATCTATCTATCTATCTATCTATCTATCTATCTATCTATCTATCTATCTATCCATCTATCTACCAAGCATCTGTTTACAACATTGACAAACCTGAAGTTAGTTGAGTGTGTTTTTTTTTTTAAATATAATAATTAATTTCATGGTTTGAAGGCCACAAAATACCAGAAATAACAGAGAGGAGTGTTAGGGCAGCAATCAGTGCCAACACTGTTGGAATTTCCCGCGGTTTGCTCTCTATCAACATGGCTTTCCAAAAACACAACAAGGCGGACAGCCAAACTAATTCAAACATGGCCAGAGACTGCGAGTCGTTGACAGATCTACAAGTCTAGATATAGGCTAGATCAATCCGAATCAATATCGTTATGGCATGATGTTTAACAAAAATGAGTTAGTTTTACGTTCTGTTGAGTATCGTGAGGAATCACACATACGGAGACCTGGGCATCAGTTGAGATTCGAACTTCGCACACTTGTCTCCTGTGCGTCATACAAGAGCACTGCCCACTGATCAGTCTGACATCTCGATACAGTCTCTAATTAAGCTTGGACAGAGTCGGAGAAATGGCGCAAATGGAAAAGCATTGGGCTTCTCTTTGGGAGGTATCTCGATTCGATGCGACGGTCGGGCAAATGTATAAATTGTCATATTTCATACTTTGTCGGTAGGATTACTCAGTGTCAGTGTAATACGACCGGCTGAGACAGGACTCCTAGTATAACCATACTGTATTTGTGTGGCAGCACACCTATCTTCCTCTCCCTTCTCTCTCTCTCTCTCTCTCTCTCTCTCTCTCTCTCCTGCATTTTTCTCTCTGTTTCTCTATTTTTCCATGCATGTCCCTTCTTTCTTTCTACCCCCTCTCTATCTCTTTCTCTATGTATTTTCCTCTCACCCCCCCCCTCTCTCTCTCTCTCCGAAGAATTGCATATAGAGACGAGATGCACTAGCTGAGGTTCGAACCGCAGACCTCCTGCTACGAATGAGAGCACTACCTACAGAACACGGTAAATATCTATCTATCTATCTATCTATCTATCTATCTATCTATCTATCTATCTATCTATCTATCTATCTATCTATCTATCTATCTATCTACTGTATCTATCTATCTATCTACGTCTTTTGCTTAAAAAAATTATAAACGTTTACAACATTGATAAACGTGAAGTTAGTTGTGTGTTTTTTTAAATATAATAATTAATTTCAATGTGACTGGAGGTTTGAAGGCCACAGAATACCAGAAATAACAGAGAGGAGTGTTAGGGCAGCAATCAGTGCCAACACTATTGGAATTTCCCGCGGTTTGCTCTCTATCAACATGGCTTTCCAAAAACACAACAAGGCGGGTAGCCAAACTAAATCAAACATGGCCAGAGACTGCGAGTCGTTGACAGATCTACAAGTCTAGATCTAGGCTAGATCTATCCGAACCAATATCGTTATGGCACGAGGTTTAACAAAAAATAATGAGTTAGTTTAACGTTCTGTTTAGTCTCGTGAGGGATCATACATACGGAGACCTGGGCATCAGTTGAGATTCGAACTTCGCACACTTGTCTCCTGTGCGTCATACAAGAGCACTGCCCACTGGTCAGTCTGACATCTCGATACAGTCTCTAATTAAGCTTGGACAGAGTCGGAGAAATGGCGCAATTAGAAAAGCATTGAGCTTCTCTTTGGGAGGTATTTCAATTCGATCCAAATGTATTTGTCATATTTCGTACTTTGTCGGTTGGGTTACTCAGTGTCAGTGTAATGCGACCGGGTGAGACAGGAGTTCTAGTAAACCCATACTGTATTTGTGTGGCAGCACGTAATCCTGTCTGACGCCAGTCTTGAAACCCGTCGCCGTGCGGGATCCTCATTGGGAAGCTGGGCGGCGTCAGGCTATGAAAAGTCTTCTCTTCTACAAAAAGAACCTTTATCTAAGCTTACATAACTGAGACTCTATGTATGAATCCCTTGTTAGTGTCAGAGGACACGCGCGGTGAGAAGCTAGGTGTTTGTGAGTTGTCAAAACTGCCACAGATAACCGCAGGACCAACATCAAACACGGCACGCAACGGGGAGAACAAAAAATCAGCAAATAGGAAAACAGCAACAGAACATCTTCAAAGAAACATTTGTCATAAAAACAACAACTACGAAGGCCTTCATGACATGTTTACGCCGCTTCCAACAGCCCTACATATCCATATGCTATGATAAAAAAAGGCCATGCGGCCACGAGACCTAGAAATGAATAAGATATGTAAGGGACTTTGCACTTTATCCCCACCGACTGAACGACGGAAACTATACAGATTGCGAAACTATTGAGGATGAAGTTAGATTAAATTTGACGTACACAAGGTCTCTACATGAAAAAGGATTTAAAGAGAGAGAGAGAGAGAGAGAGAGAGAGAGAGAGAGAGAGAGAGAGAGAGAGAGAGAGAGAGAGAGAGAGAACACGTCCAATCATAGCTCTACCCTAGACTTGTTACGGAGCCAATGTGTGGATCGCAAAAGCTGTGAACAAGACGCCTGGAGAAGGTGCCCTGTAGCTCTGTCGGGTAGTGCTCTTCCACTAGAGAGCAAAAGGTATGGGATTCGAATTTCAGCCGGTGGCCGCCGTCTCCTTGAAGGACTCTTCGTGAAACTTTGGCGGCGTGAAACGCATCGACGTTTACATTAGTTTTGTTTGTTTTTGTTTTCTTTTTTTTGAAGATGTTTGGCGAGGACTTGTTTGGACTTTGCCGCCAAGCCTCATAGTCATGGGACTGTCCGAATCAACGGTAGGATCAACAACAACTCACAGTCACATCACACGGGACATGGGCAGAGCGTGGTCACCTGGCGAGCGTTCACTGTTGGTTCACGTTTGGTCCATGTTTGCTCTCCGAGTGGAAGCTGCTGGGCTCCAGAGACTGTTCGTGAAGCCATTGTCTCCAGGGGGATTAGCGCCGCTCGTAACGGAGGACACGGAGAGACTGAGAGAGAGAGAGAGAGAGAGAGAGAGAGAGAGAGAGAGAGAGAGGGGGGACCGACACAGAGAAAGAGGGACGGGCAAGAAAGAGAAGTTGGTTGGGGAGATATAGAGATCGAGAAAGAGAGGCGTAAAAGATAAAAACGGGAAATAATCTCCGAAGATCTTTAGATTTTCTATCCCTTCCCCGTCCAATTATCCATCCACCCATCCCTATCCATCTATCTATCTATCTATCTCTCTCTCTCTCTCTCTCTCTCTCTCCATGCAGACCAGTGTTACTGACGTAACGAATAATGAATTCCAGTTGATCGGTGTGGGTTATATCTGGGGTGGAATCGACACTAATGCTGTAGTACTTTCCCCCTTTGACTTCTTCAATGATGACTGATCTTACTTTGGCGGTCAACGCTTCTACAAACTCATCAACAATAATAGATGATAAAATATGACGCGTGTCGACGTCCTTTGTTGTCATGTCCCGCAATATGATATACAAGGAATGGATCAAACTCTAACAACCCAAGAGAGTTAGCTTTATGTGCAGATCCTAATAGTTGGTAACAACCACGTTCAGGGAGTCATCTTTCGCACAAACAATTCACAACAGACACAGTCCTCAAAAGTTTGATTTTGGCCACTTTGTTCTGGCAATGCAGCTCTAGGGTGTTTAGTTTACAAGCCCAGCGCCTAGGGGTATTTGAAAGAGAACTTCCGAGTCTTCGGCAAACACAGCAGCGGCAACAACAACAACAACAACAACTGAGGTAGCTCCAACATCCTTCTTATTACCGTCATCAACAACAACTGCAAAAACAACAGCAATACAACACCAACAAGAACATTTTTTAACGTGTTTGTAAGCGCGTGGCCCTAGGCTACAGTCTTATCAGCCTAATGGGTAATGCGGCTATGCGGATATTATAGATAGATAGATAGACAGACAGACAGACAGACAAACAGACAGACAGACAGATAGATAGATAGATAGATAGATAGATAGATAGATAGATAGATAGAGATGGATAGATAGATAGATAGATAGATAGATAGATAGATAGATAGATAGATAGATAGATAGATAGATAGATAGATAGATAGATAGATAGATAGATAGATAGATAGATAGATAGATAGATAGATAGATAGATAGAGATAGAAAGATGGATGGATATATGGATGGATGGGATGGATAGATAGATATACATGTAGATAGATAGAGAAGAAATTTATGTAAATTCGGTGGCGGCGGCACGTCCTAAGACACCCTACCCGTGCCCTTTAGAGATGGGACGGGGACCTCAGTCCAAACATTCTCAAACCATTCACACAACCGGATGGCTCAAGCGGAAAGTGACATGGACTCGGAGACAAGGCAACCTTGTCAATTACATGTAATACGCCTGTCTGTTTTAAGTCCTAACAATACAAGACCCACAGTCAAAGATAACATAACATTTGAGTCTAGTTGAAGCTCACCAAAACAAAATTGGCGTGACACAATGGATTACAACACACCGCCTGTCCATGACGAGATAAAAGATAAACAGAAGATCCCAAGGACTTAGGCGACTCAGTCTGCGCAAGGTCGGTAAATCAGGTTATAATGATGCTCCCTATATATGGCAGCCAAGCAGCGCAATATACTAGAGTTTAGACCTGGTGTTCCATTAGTGGGGCCGAGTGTAGTCTACTTTTTACGATTTACGAGCACCCTACAAAGAACATCTAATCTAATTGAAGCCTCAGTATTACTCGGTATAACTCTAATTAGACGATCGCACCCCTAATTTGTGTTGTTTCATTGCATCTATATCCAGTATATTAGACATAAGAACCGACTCGCATAGTTCAAATTTCTCATAACTCGATCTGTTTCGACCATCCCCGAGCTAGACGCCTTAGGCGAGCTGTTCTGAAATATTAATTTGTTGAGCATCGATTGAGTCTGGGTGGCAGCAGGCTCGCCCTGAGGTAGTGCTTACTCAGTAACTTAGACTGATAGAGGCTGGGATGGCGTGACAGTAGGCCTGGATCTCGTCTACCTGTAATGAATCACAGACACAGACAGAGAATTCTAACGATCCCACACAGAAGTCAATGCAGACTTCACGATCCACACGGCGTTAATAGGTGACACAATCAAGTCTCGGTTTTCCGTAAATCTACGACTATGGTTGAGACAGAGACTATAGATTTAGTGAGACTTTTCGCAATAAGAGCTCGCAGTGCTTTGATACGGAGAGCTGGGCGTGTCCACTCTTTTTTTTCTGTGAAATTAAGGTGGTTGAGCAATGTTCAGATTGTTTGTTTTATTTTTACTGAGGATTAAAGGAAGCAACCACCTTAATTCTCGTCAGCCAAATACGCGATATCGTCGCCGTGAAACCTGTCTCTATTTCACAAACCCTGGTTTGAAGGACAATGCAGATTCCTTATATGTCGTCTTCATTTTTACAGCTGTCCTCGTGATTGCATGGCCTATAGTAACAATCAAACCAATCAAAACATGAGAGGCTGTGATTGTCACACACTGTCCAACATTCGGATCGATGCAACGTCTGTTTATCTTCTCCTCTCCATGCAGCTTCTCTAGGCATTGTTTGTATAGAGAGAACTTCTCCCTCTCCCTCTCTCTCTCTCTCTCTCTCTCTCTCTCTCTCTCTCTCTCTCTCTCTCTCTCTCTCTCTCACCGCTTCTTTATCTCTATGGGTTTAACGTGTCCTAGGTTCCCCTGAGGGATCCTATACAGCGAGTTTCTTTACGCATTGTTTTTTTTAAATGTTTTTATAGAGAACTTCTCTCACTCCCTCTTTCTATCTATGTCCCTCTCTCTGTCTTTCTTTCCCTCGGCCTCTCGCCTCCCTCTCTCACCGTTTCTTTATTTCTATGGGTTTAACGTCTCCTAGGTTTCCCTGAGGGATCCTATACGGCGAGTTTCTCTAGGCTAAGCTGGACACTGTAATGTATGTACTTCTAGAGCTATAAGAAGTGTCCCTGAACAACATTACCACATCAACCGGATAGTGCACTTTAATCTAGCATAAAGGAACTCTATTATTATGTCACGTCTACGACCCAACGATTAATTAACTACGAACGGTGCTGTGAACTTAGACCCCGCAACTAACAATGTTCCTTCTCTAGTAAAAAAAAAACCCCTTGATCCGGGGTATAGGCTTATCGTACATTGTATTCACTACCTCATGTTGCGAAACACACGCGATAGTTTATCGATCTCAATCATTGTACGCATCTGATCAACATAAATATAACAGTCAGGCATATTCTATATATAATCTGTAAAGTCACTCATCACTGATGATCAATATACAACCACATATCCGACTAGTCATTCATTTCAATGTCCACCTCAACGAGAATCGAGCGTCGACAGTGTTAATTGTCACACAATCAACCCCTGGCTCTCTACTACGAAGCTTCAGAGCTTAGTCCCACCCCAGCCATTATCTCTATTGTTTTTTTTACATGTATCTATGTTTAACCTCTTTCTCGACCTGTCTGTCTGTCTGTTTCTCTCTCTCCCCCTCTATCTCATTCTCTGAACTCTGCCCCCCCCCCTTTTCTCTCCCTCTACCTCTTGTCTACTCTCAGAGGTAGAGATACTTAAAGCAGTTGGTTGTTG
>RQTK01001951.1:0-25888 GCA_003991915.1 Elysia chlorotica
TAGGTGTTATCAAGGTTCTTAAATCGTCCAGTTAAGGGCTTGAGAAAAAAGTGGTGCTCATACATGTGGTCACACAGCGAGCACATTGGGGGAAGTTGAGGCTGTATTCTGTTTAGATGGAGGTTCAGTTGTGTGTTTCCAGCTTTAAGTTGGAAGATTATGGATTGATCTTTCCTGGAGAGGGTGTCCATTCAATGTTGCTTTAAGTTTGTTTTTATGATTTGCTTTGCAGTCTTTAGTGTAACAGGTGTGTCTGGTTGTTCCTATCAATACCTTTTTTTTTTTTTTGCGAATATGTCCGCTCTGTCATTTCCAAGTGTGTTAGAGTGTCCATTGCATTGTAAGGTTGATGCCAAAGGATGCCATAAGTTGGTGTGGGCTTTGCACGAGTTTTGTTAAATTTTGGTTTTTCATATTCTTTAAGGCTTGTAATACTGACAGTGAATCAGTGAAAAACCACTTTTTTTTTTCAAGGGGTAAAAGTGTCAAAAATGGTGATTAGGTGGTAGAGAGCTGTTTCAATAGCCACCATCTTGGCTTCAACTGTATCAAGACACCATAGAGATGTGTATCCAGTCATTTGTTTTTTGTGACGCAAGCATAAGTGTGACTGGATTAGATGATTTTGTGCTTGGGTCCCAAAGTTCTTTTCTTACCACAGGTTCTTTTATTTTAGTGTTGGGAAGAGGAGTCTAGCCTTTGGTTTCCAATTGTCTACAAGCTTTCTATTTGGGTGTTGAGGGCCCATTCTTTTACTTTTTCCAAACAATACCACGGCTGTTTGTTCCCTGCGCATTCCAAGAGGTTCCACATTGGTGCTGATTTCACATTTGTAATCTATTTTTCTTACTCCTGAACTTTTCCATGATAAAAAAAGAATTGGTTATAACAAAAAGTCA
Source organism: Elysia chlorotica (assembly GCA_003991915.1). Taxonomy (NCBI): domain Eukaryota; kingdom Metazoa; phylum Mollusca; class Gastropoda; family Plakobranchidae; genus Elysia; species Elysia chlorotica. The sequence goes on from RQTK01001951.1 coordinate 900, forward strand.
GTTTCATCATTATCAAAATGTAAAAAATGTGAAAGCTCCAAGTAAGACTTAAATTTTAATCAATGAAAATTTAAAAGGTCTATACATAGTCATGGTTCTATGGGTCTATGATCAGATATTTGAGTTTTGGAATTTATACAGGAATTTTTCTATGAGAGCAATGCAGCCCTATTTGCTGGTCTCCACCTAGCGAAAAATCATAACATGATGATGTGCTTCTAAGATCTATGTTAGTTAGGTTGTGGTTTTATAAAAGTTAGTCTATAATTTCACTAAGAGTGACAAAAGTACATATTTCTAGTCCTTTATTGTTACAATGATAGTCACAGTGGAGAAGTCAAAGAGTGAGTGTAAGAAACAACAAAGAAAGAGAGTGACATTGAAGCTGATGTAATAGGTAATGGCTTTTTTTTGTTTGCTTGTTTATTCTTCTTAGATCCAATTGATATTATAATTGTGTCTTAATCGCAGATGATGCGAGTGAATTGCGACACTGCTCAGGAGTATTACTTGCAGCAAACCATCCGAGACAAGCTTCAAGGATACACATTCTCCTACCACAAATCAGCCTCTGCTATTCTGGTCACTCTGGCCTTGGAGCTCAGACAGCTCAGAGATGAGCTCGCTTTCAGTCTTGGAGGTTCGTGTTCCAGTCTCTTACTCTTCTTCTTTTTCATGATTTAAACAAACACAGCAAGGACACATTTATTTCTATTTTTAGTGTGCAGTTGTTGTTTTTTTTTTAAATATGCTATTTGTCTTACTGCGTTTTAATTTGATAATGAAATGTTGAAAATAAGCTTCCGTAATTGTATGTTTTAGGATTCTAATGAGTAAATACTGTAAATGAATATCTTTAGGAATTTTACCCCAGAAATGGAGTCAGAGCTTATATAATACGAAAGGTTGTGGGGGAGGAGGGGGAGGAACAAACCAGATTGATGTTGAATAATGATCACCACAATTCAGCAAGGCTCATTATAACTGCAGAGGTTTATATTTGAACAGAAAAAGGAAGTAGTAGTTATGAAGGGTTTCTTGATCATGTAATATATTTTCTGAAACACTGCCCATTTCAGTATTGTGAAACTATGTTATTCAAAGCTTTTTCCATAACTATATAATTAAAATATTTGCCAATTGATTCTGTCACATATCATAAACTCCTCATCCTATCCTATAATTAAGCAACACATATATTAGTAGGAACCTGTAGTCATAAGGTAAGTGAACTTTAAAAGAAAATGTCTCAAAATGAGAAAAGCACGTTCATGAAAAATTGTACACTGGACATTGCATTTCGACCAGTCTTGTGATATTCACAGGAATCATTTGTCTTCCCAATCCTTACATTAAAGTCTTAAAGTGAAATATGACATGATAACAAGCTTTTGGACTTTCCTAACGAGGTTTATTCGTCTATGATTGTTTTTGCTGGCGTTGCTCAATTCTCCATAGCAAACCCAAAAAGACAGCTTTCTTGCTGCTCAAGAGTGATGCATGTGCAAAGAGCACATTCCTTCGAGGTGTACCCTCTAAATATTACTGATGGCATAGTTATAATTATAACTTCGTCTAATTTACTAAACATAATTTTTTTTACTTCACATTTCATGCTACAATATTCTTTTGAAAAAAGCAACATGTATTAGATTCATATATATATAAGTTTATATAGATTAGGTATTTTAGTAGCTAGGTAAAACTAGTGTCAGTTATAGATTTGAATATCACTAAACCTTTACTCAGCCTATCGAGGATTGTTTTAAAACAATTGAAAGTACTTAAGTTTGTTATAATGTAGGAAGTTGAGACAACTATATAAGCATGGCTAAATTGGACCAAGAGGCAAAACTTTATGTGTTGGAGCCATTTTGTCCAAACAGGGTTGCAAAAAAATTGGAAAATTTGAATAGTGGTATAACTGTAGCTACAACAGAAGGCAAATGAATTGTTGAGGAACATTCAGATTACTCGCAAAATCAGTTCCAAGAGCGTTTGCCTAACTCTAGCATTACAGAGATTGCTGCCGAGATAATTGGTCCTACCAAGGCCAGCCATTCATCTCTCATCAAACGTTCTAGCAGAGGTTAGTGTCACATAGCAATGAGTGCATGTATCAAGAGGCAAGTCCATGTTTGTTGTGAAACTTTTCATATCTTTAAGTCATATCTCTTTTTACTTTTTATGTGGTAGGTCTGCCAGCATATGGGAGCCATGTTCACATAGCAATGAGTGCATGTATCAAGAGGCAAGTCCATGTTTGTTGTGAAACTTTTCATATCTTTAAGTCATATCTCTTTTTACTTTTTATGTGGTAGGTCTGCCAGCATATGGGAGCCATGTTTTAGCTCAGTTGTATACCTTAATCAGGTGCAGTCATTGTCAAGACATGACAATAAGATCTCATACTTACTGAGAGAGGAGGAAGGATACCTTTATTTTTATCTCCATTTTCTTTTCTTTTGGAATTGTTTGCCTTTAGTTCAAGAGTTATGATTTTTACAAAAAGATAAAAATGTGCAGACGAGAAAATATTAAAACATATCAACACTTTTAGTAGAAGTAGAATCAAGGGGCATACCATGTGAAAAAAAATTTTTTTTTTTTTTTTAAATTAATTATGTTCTTAAATAAAGGCAATGATATTGTTGAAAGAATTTTACAATATAAAAGCATAGGGACTGTGAAAGATGGTACAAAATTGGTTTTTATCCTTGAGGGACATCAATGCCTTTACATTATCACTGTTACGGTTAAGTTGTATTGTAAATGAAGGAGACATGCCGTTATATGTGAATGTGGGGGGCGCGGTGGCCCAGGGGTAGAACATCGGCTTCCGACGCAAAAGGTCCCGAGTTCGAATCCTGGCTGTTGCAATCCCTACTGGTTGGGTCGGTGTCAGTATAATGTGACCGGCTGAGACAGGAGTCATGGTATCCCCACCCTGTCTCGTGTGTGGCAGCACATAAAATTGTCAGACGTCCGTCTTGGGGCCCGTCCACGATATAGCCATAAGTTGCTGATGTTGGACGTTAAAAACCCAACCAACCAACCAACCAACTTGTGAATGTTTTGTGTTCAACATTTTAATTTCAGCTTTTTTTTTATATTGTTTACGGTAGTTTTTAAGAATTGATGTAAGCAAGTTTTACAATGACTTTCCCTCCACATCCCAGCCACCCTATTTTCTCAGTCAAGCTCGACTGGGAGTGTGCCACCTCAGCCACAGCAAAGATCCCAGTCCCAGTCAGGCCCCCTCATATCCACTGAAGCTAGCCCCACTTCAGTGGCTACATCGGCTGCTATTGCTGCAATAGCAGCCCTCCATCGCTCAAGGTCTACCAGCAAGTCAAGTAAGCGCATTATTGCACGAGAAGGCAGTCGAATTCTTGACAAGTTTTCAAGGAAGAATGAAGATGCGTCAGGTGAATATGTATATACAATTATTTTAATCACCCCCATATAGTTCTTTTGACAAATGAATTCTCTAAATGTAAGTATTCTGGTATATAGTTCTTGTTTGAGACACCAGAGATATTTCTGAATATCCAGTCAGAGTGACTAATGTACTATTCAATATTGTTTAAGGAACTTTGGCTCTAGGTTTGAGAGTAATGCTTATGTGTTCTCTGATTGTCGAAGATAATAAATTGGATTGTATTTCAATGTTGAACATCCTTTAGAGATCAGAAAATACCCTTTTTTAATCTTTGCTTTTCATAGGCTCATTTTTTTTTTAATTCATATTTTGAAACTGTATTAAAAGTTGATGAGAGAAAAGGAAGTTTGGTTTGGATACCTCAAAGCAGTCAAGAGAGTAAAGAAATTAAGCTTTTTTTTTTTTAAGTTTAAAATGCTTAATGCTGTTACTTTCAAAAATTATTTTGTTTGCTTGAAAGATTGAAGATAAAAAATTTTTTTTCAATTTTCTAATCTTACAAATTGTTAAGTTTGGAATTTTTTTCTCCAGATATTCCAATGCCTCATTCTCCTCTGCTCCATCGGCAAGGAACTATTCGTTTTCGTGGCAACTTATCAACTTCAAAGCAAAACAGTCTGGAACTGGAGGGACCGTTAGCACAGGTTGTCTATGAAAATGAAGATGCTGAGGCTGAGGCTAATGGGAAAGGTATTTTGTTTTAAAATTCTGTCGAGTATCATTTCAAAAGTTCATTTGATTTAAAAATTTGATTCCTTTATTTCTTGTGAACTGTTTTGTTTTGTTTTTCAAACTAGATATACAAGAATCAAGTATGCATTGCAAGAGAGCATAGCTGCCAACTTTTGAGAAAGCAAATACAGATTTTTAGCGTGATTAGTCACTGCAAACCTAATTGATGGCCAATTTATTTAGTTCAGCTATCAATATTGACTTTAACACTTGTATGCTTAATCATAACTTTAAAAAAACATTTTTTTTCCTTCCTTTTTTGGGAGTATGTGTGTGTTTTTTGTTTTGATCTTTTTTTTTTTTTTGGAATTTTATTGATTTTCATCCCTAGTGTCAGAAACAGCAATATCCAGGCTTTGCATAAACTAAATATAATATTTTAATATGGTTGAATAAAGAATGTAAACTTTCTAGCACGCCCAAAGCAATTGGAACTACGTGCAATACCATTGTCCTTCACTGAAGTAACCAGTAGGGGACAAATCCGACATTTAATTTGACCACTGTCGGCCTCAAACTAAGCACTGAGAACCAGACGGTCTGGCACTTGAGCCAGTTTGCCCCTCAAGATCAACTACACTAGCTCTCGATTTTTATCAGAATTAGATCTAGATCTATACCATCGTATGTTAAACTACATTTATAATATAAAGCTAAAATGTAGATATAGATTCACCTTCATTAGATGTAGTGTCACTTCTGAACGATAGATAGCATAGGTTTGTTTGGATGTATTGTATTCCATCGGCAATTAAACGGGGAATATCGCAAATCGGGTGTCGCCGAAAAGATCGTAAATGTACAGCAATGATCGAAAATCTAGATATCCATTGGGTAATTAAAATGATCATCATCAAAAAAAATTTTTTAACAATAATTCTAATCGATAATGGTGGCATCAGTTTGGCTAGAGTTGCAACACGTTAGCGACAGGCAACAGCAACCATCCATTTAAAATACCAGATCTAGATAAAGCTCAGATCTATGTTCCCGAATCCCGAAGACGATAATTGATATTTTAATATACAATAACCAACAAGAGTGGACAAAAGATCTTGTGTGGTATGTAACATCATTAAGCAAATGCAATTTATTATAATGCGCCGCCCAACGAGGATGTGTGTGAGTGTGTGTGTATGTCAGTCTGTGTGACAGAGTAGGTGCGATTGTGCCTAGCCCTACAAAATACGAAATTGTTTATCTGATCGTGCGAGAGTAAGAACTGTGAGGGGACCGACGTTTGACAGCGAAGATGGTTTGAAGTCTACATCAGTCTAACTTGTCGCCCCAAAACTGGATTCTTGGAAACAAACTCTCTGCTTAGCAGTAGTAAACAAAGTTATGGGATTCCGGGATGGACAGATAGCCGCCGGCGGAAGCATAATTGCCGCTATAGTGGTACACTATTTACCGTATATTTTACCGAAAAAAGCCGCGAGTGAACGTTAAATCTACAAGTTGATAAGAGACTCGGCCTAGGCTTAGGACTCGGCCGATCCCTACCCTCTTATGAGACGTTGAAAACGTGAATGGGTGGTGTTAAAGGCTAGGCTAACCGGGCCTTATTGCCGAAAATGGCAGCAACTACTGAGCGATCGACGGGACACCCGATTTTTAGCTTAATATCGTCAAATACGTATTTTTTCAACCAGATACGGACAGACGTACTCGGGAGATCGAATACGTACTAAATACGTATTATACGTACATATAGTGGTACACTATTTACCGTATATTTTACCGAAAAAAGCCGCGAGTGAACGTTAAATCTACAAGTTGATAAGAGACTCGGCCTAGGCTTAGGACTCGGCCGATCCCTACCCTCTTATGAGACGATGAAAACGTGAATGGGCGGTGTTAAAGGCTGGGCTAAACGGGCGTTATTGCCGAAAATGGCAGCAACTACTGAGCGATCGACGGGACACCCGATTTTTAGCTGAATATCGTCAAATACGTATTTTTTCAACCAGATACGGACAGACGTACTCGGGAGATCGAATACGTACTAAATACGTATTATACGTACTGGTTGGCAGCTATGAGAGAGTGATTGATAAATTCCTATTTCTTGTGAACTGTTTTGTTTTGTTTTTCAAACTAGATATACAAGAATCAAGTATGGATTGCAAGAGAGTGATTGATAAATTCCTTGTCTTTGAACTAACCATTTTAATCCTTCCTCTTTGAAACATTTTACCCTTCATGATCTCCCTTTCTTTTCTTCACTTGCTACCAGCAAACGAGATGAGCGGTGTTGGGGAGAACCTAACGCCAGGAGGAGTAGATCCTCGCGATCACCGCCTGCAACGACAGGATGCCAAGAGTCGCAAAACTTTCAAGATCAAACGCGTCAAAACAAAAACCTCTGTAAGGCCTCGTTTCATGTCTCACCGTAGGCGACCTGATGTAGGAGGAGGGGGAACGATTCAAGGAGATGAAACTTTGCCCCTGACTCACACTGCAGTGGTTTTCCACGAGCGTGGTTACAAAACTAGCTCAGGCCTGCAGCGTCCTCGTGCTGGTGAGATTGCACGATCAGTGGAGACAATTCCTGAAGCTGCGGAAGTCAAGGTATTTCCAAGTACGGCTAGAGTGTAGTGGTGTGCTGAGAATCAGAATGATGCCCCTTAGAGTGTGGTCATTGTGGCATGGGAATAAATTAAAGGCCAAGTTTTATTTTTTTTAGATGTGAGAAAGTCAGTTTGCTAATTTCATTGTTCAAGTCAGGTGTTAGTCAACACAAGCAGCTTTTGAGTGCTAGGTTTTCTAAATTATCTTTTTTTTTAATTGAATAGAGGGAAATGAGTGTAATTTAACCTCCAGTATGGCATGCAGGGTTACTCAACTTGTTTTTTATGATCCTTGAAAATAAAACTGGGTTGGTAGGAAAAAAGTTAAGGCAAGCGTTGCTTGTGCATCTTAATAATTAAAACCGAAGCAGAATACATGTTTTCTGAAGAAAAAAAAAATATAAAAAGCTGTGAGCATACTTTAGCAGACTGACTTAATCTTGACCTTTTCATGTTAGACAGTAACACATATGTTTTCCTAACAAAGTGTCCTAGCGTGCACCTTTTAAGTTGCTTAGGTAAAGCAATTATGTTCATCCACAGCATTTAGTAAACATATTGAATTTTTTTTTTTTTATGTTTATCATGCTCATTTCTATCAATGGAAAAATCTCACTTTAAAATCAACATTCCCTAGTTTCTCTTTGCATCATTTCTTTTTGCTAGTTTGATGTTGTGGCATTTATGTTCAATGTATGTTAGAAGATAAACCACCCATTTGTGCTTTTTATGTTTCCTATGTTTTAACCAAATTTGGTTTCTGTTTTTGTTAAACTTTTAAGAAACAGGGCATAATTTTAATTTAGGAGGACCCTTTAGTGTTGCTATTGTAGCCGTTTTGAACAAGCAATTAAATGAATGGCACTGACTATGTAATCTCTCATAAAAAGTCATAAGGACTACCTTTTCTCTCTCTGAATACATACAAGTGTTAACTAAAAAAGTACCTAAAATGTTAGGAATAAGACTCCAATGATTTTGTTGGGTTTATTTTCTATGAAAACATCAAAGGAATTGACTTATTAGAACAGAATGTAGAGCTGATCAAAGTTTTAATTGTAACTGATTTAATATTAATAAAAAAAAAAAACTTCCAACCTTTCTCCTGCATAAGTAGTAAATTGTGGCTGAGGCTAGTGCATAGAGAGCAGATTAGGAAAGACAGACTATTGGAATAATTGTAAGTAGATCTGGATTTTTTAAGGTATTTTTCCATTGTGGTTAGATGTTTGCTTTTAGTGCAAATAGTCGAACAATGATTGCACTTTGTTGGATTAGAACCTTTGATTTGTAGATGCATCAGCACCGAATCGCCTTGCCACTCAAAGAGAGCATTAGACTAGACCACCACACTCCCAAAGAGCAGGTTCATGGCTTTTAAGTCTCTCTAAGTGACTTATATCTTGATTGGGAAAATCCAAATTGGCCCCAAACAACCACCTAATAAGCCTACTTCTAACCGTGGAAACATACCTAAAAATTATTATCTATTTACATGTCTAGAGAGCAGATTTGTTGTCGTGCAAACTCAGGAAGGTGAGGTCTTGAAAAAGTGGCACTAATACTGGACCAATTTTTCATGATGCAGTTGTATATAACCATTACATTATAATTTGCATGTATTATTTATAAATATACATTTTTTTCTATGAAATATGGTGTTTATAGTGAACACTACTAGTGATAAAATTCAATTATGTTCATAAATACATCAATGTGATATTAAGTGGCAGAATAATCTCTGATGTTGAGAGGGAACTTGTAAACCAAGTAACATAATGCAGATTATTCCACTTCTCTCTTCGTATCTATCTCAATTATTGCATACTCCCTTGGAGGTGCATTTTAAACAGTTTGTTACTGTTTGTTTTAGAATAATTTTGCAGTGAAAGGCATGCTTGGTACTAATTTGTTTGTTTTTTGTTTTTTTTTATTGGAATTGTTACACTTGAAATAATGTTAAATGGGGTTAAGTGCATAACTTAATTATGTAAGTTGATTTAATGAACATAACGAGAAAGATCTTTTCAATAGGTGCATAATTATCATTAGCTTCAGTAATTTAGAAATAGTTTTCTAAGACTTACTTTCTGCTGTTAAAAGTTAATTGAAAATGTTAAAATAAAAGATCTTTTAACTCTTTAAACCCGAGTGGCCGCAGCGTTTGGTTGATCAAATCACACAATATGACAAGCAACCACAGTAAATGGCTAATTATAAATAGAAACTATCAAGCTTGGTTGTCTCTGTTCACAATTGTCTTGTTTACCGGTCTGCGGCCTCTCAATCTAAGAGTTGAATGTCGTCATGTGAAGATACCATTGATGTTTACCATTCATGTAGACCGTATCATTTTTTAAGGATTAACATGTTTTTTGTCGTCCTTATAGATTTGTTTTTGTGCCATGGATTGTTACCCTGCATTTGTTGTGCTCTTTTTCCATGCACCAGGAGTATAAATCTGTTGGTTTTTTTTAAATCTTTTGACATCATATTTTTATAAGCTTAAAAGCATATTACGCGTGTGAGATGCCTAAGTACTCAATAGGCAGCAAGCTGTGTGATGTCTAAATTCGGATTATTGTTCAAAGTCAATTATGCCTTTTCAAGATATTTAAATGGACTCGAAGAATGATAATTAACGTGTGGAAAACTATATAGAGGACTGTCTCAGTTGAACATTGAAACATCAATTATGTCATAACAAAAAAAAACCCAACAACAATCATAATGTAAAAAGAAAATGAAGAATGTTTTTGCCTTTTTAGTGAAAATTACGAATGAAAATTAATAGGACCAACAGTATGAGTATGGTATTTATTACAACCGAACCAGAAATTAAGAATGTTAGAGTTGGAAGTGTTTAAAAACTGAAACGGACCAAATAATTATGGAAAGATAAGTAAGTGTTTACATAGAGTGCCAGAAGAGGAAATGTTAAGAAAAGAAAGAGAAAATGTGCTTTAAAGTTTCTTAAAATTTGAAACATGAGAAATTCCTTTTTTATGAATAGGAATCAGCTTAGTATTTTAGTTTATGATGAATAATTTGAGTATATATTTTTTCCTAATTGAAGCATGTATGCCTTATCTTACCTGTGCCTTCAAAATGTACCTTTGTCGTGTTTTTGATTTTAATGCGCACTTGTTAAACTTCATTTTTTCTATTCTGTTTTTGTTATTTATTCATGGAATTCATCAATTCATTTATAAGACGTGTTTACTTTATAGGTGAATTTCAATTCAAAGCAACTTTTAAAATAATATACTAAAACTAAAACTACTATATATATATATATATATATATATATATACTAATTTACACCTCTATGTAATATTTTGACTTCGATAACTAGACGCCTATTTTAAGCTAATTACTATTTTTTTCACTGAAATGCCTATGTTATACATCCAAGTAATAGTGAAAAAAGTAATATTTCAGCCTTATTTGATAAATCGTTGAATCATTTATAAGAGGTTTTAAGATGTACTTGATTTTTTCCCCCCTGTTACACTGTTATACAGTCTGCTCGCTTGAGATTTCTGCAGCGTTCAAAGTCTCATGATGAACCTTGTGGTGACCCTCATCTCTGTCAATCTGTTGAGCGAGATCGAGATCAATACGTACATTCATCTGTGCGAGCCGGTCGCATCCACAGGAAGGGTGCGCGCATCATCCATTCTCGCTCTCCCTCCGTGAGCCCATCCGTCTCCCCAAGGCCAAGCTATCGTCGTAGAAAACCGAAAGATCAACTTGATTCTCAAAATCTTTGTACACAAGGAGAGGCGTCAAAGGTGGAGACGAACCATCGGGAACAAAGCACAACAGTTCCAGCTAATCATGTGGTGGACTTGCATAATTTAATGCCTGACCTAGCGCAAGATGGCCAGACAAAGCTGAGAGAACTTGAGACAGATGATGATAGAATTTTTACAGAAAGGGGTTTGCAGCAGCGCCTTTCTGCTGCAGTTATAGAAGACAAGCGACAAGGACGAGACCAATTGCAAGGCAGTCTTCATACCCCTGGCTCTCTTATCGCAAGCCCAACATTACCAGAGGAGAGCAAAGTTGATAAGACTGGCAGTGATAGTTTTGTTTCGTTCTCTTCCTTGGACACAGTTGTGTCTCTTGTCGATCACGCCAAGGATGGGAGTATCAAGTGTGTGACAAGCCCTCTGACTGGTCCTCCCGCCTCAGATGCTCTGAAGTCTGACTCTACCCCAGAAACCCCAACCCGTCGCATGGCTGTTCGAATCTCACAGGGGAAAGCAGCAGAATACAGATCTGTGTCAGGCCCACCATCAGGTAACATCGGGAGAGGAACAGAAATGTCACCTAATTTCCCATTGTCAGCTTTAGAGCAGATAAAAGCTTATGGTTCACCAACAGAATCGCCCAATTCATCGACATCAGCACAGCCAGATAGTGGCACATCTCCCAGGCCTGGCAATCTCCCAAGAGAGAGGAAGCAAGGCAGCGCTGCGATTCAACGCCCACAGTGTCCCCTTGCATCCCCCACCCTCCTGTCACCAACAAGCATCGTGCACAACCAGAGTCCTACAGCCTTGCAACACGAGGCCACAAAATCCACAACTCATCCAGGACTGGCCGGGTCGTTGTCTCCCCAGCTCTCTCCAACTTCACCTCCAGCACAACCTCTTAGCGGCTCGTCTTCCCAAACCTCCCCCAGTCACGTAGCTTCCTTTAGCTCATCTCCTAACGACTCGCCCGTGCGTAAGCCTTCTTTCTCTTCCTCAGCCCCTTCTCCCACCAGACACTTTTCCTACTCGTCCTCTTCCACCATGGACTCCCCAACCCATAAATTGTTTGTTAGTTATCGCAATTCACCGTCACATCGCACCGGTCTGCTTACCTCACCCACAAGGGATCGTACAGGTAGTAGAAAAACTTCGTTCAGCTCCTCTTCTCACGGGTCGCCTGTGAGAAAACCGTCTTTCAGTTCGAGCTCTGAGTCCCAGCATCAGCAGAACTACAGCTCCACCACCAGCTCTCAGAGCTCAATTCTGTCGTCTCCCACTCACGGTCCGGGTTCCAGAAGTTATAGTGGAACATTCTCCCCGAAAGATACAAGCCCAGGTCATAACTCTGCCAAGAGTTTTCTACGGCATGGAACATTTTCTCCTCCTCGCTGTAGCCCAATCACTTCACCTCTAACATCTCCTGAGATAGGGACAAGAGGTTACAGATCTAGCGGAGTGACAAACAAGGGATTTGTGAATACCACGCCACACACAGTGAGGGCAAGGAGCTCTCCACCCACGTCTCCCAGTCATGACTCCCAAGATGTAATAAAATATGGTCGACCTCCATCACCTAAAATGGAAAGCTCTTCACATGTTTCCTCTATTCCTAAAATTGCCACTGCCATGAGCAAACCACATACAATGTCTAGTCAAATCCCTCGCAGTGCAGGTTCAAGGTATTCCTCTCCTCCCAAGCCTTCTACTCTAAAGTTGAGAGATGGAGCCACATACTCAGGATCAAACAAAAATTCGCCTGCCAAGAAGAAGCCCCAGCCACACCCCGCGGCAGGACCTGCCCCGCTTAGCTCCCAAGACCCAGACAACTTTGATCCTGTGTACCCGCGACCCAAAGTTCAGGGCTTGTTGAGCAGATTTGAAAGGAAACCTTGCGCTCCAAGTGGAGTGGGAGACACAAGGATGGCGAGACAAGGCGGTCCACAGAGCTTTGCCACGGCCTCGTCACCTGTGAGTAGCAGTGAGTCAAGAACATCCACCCCAGCTGCACGAAGCTCCAGATTCAGCCCACCAGCTTACACGTACACCTCACCTCTGTCAAGCTCACGCTCAAGTAGTCGACTCAGCAACCAAACGTCACCCCAGTCCCGCCCTTACTCCAGCCTTCTCTCCCCTTTTAGCCCTCAGAAAAGCTCACCTCTATCTCCGCCGCCGGTTGGAAGTACGTATGGCCACACCAGAGAGAAGCCTGGGGATGGGGCGTGTGTATCCAGCAGTGTTTATGTTGCCCGGTGTGATTCCTCCGATTCACTCAGTGCCAATGAAAGTTCTTCCTTACTGCGAGATGAGGAAAAAAGTGACTCGATGAGCTCTCTCTATTACGCTGATGAAGACATACCTGATGCTGTGTAAGAATTGGCTGGCCACGATCCATCAAACTTTTATCATGTTTTTTTTATAACCTTCTTTTTGTAACTCTTAAACTCTATTGAGAACTTTTTTTTTTACCTAATATTTGTTTTGCATTTGAATATTCATTTTCTTATACCAATGTAATCAGAGCAACTGCATTTTTTATTACAGTACTTTTAGACTTTTAGGGACATAGTTACTTGATTTCACCGATGATGCAGATTTTAGTTTTTGTAGTACAACCGTAGCAGGTGAGATTTTTATCAAACACCATTTTGATTGTTATGAACTCACTAGCAGTGATGAAGATTCAGATTATGAATGTACCTGAAGACATCACAGGCAGATCCAGAACTTGAGTCTAACTCAACACCGGAGCTTGACTCTTGGTTTAGATCTAAGGATGCACAGAAATTCAAGTGTAGGTGAAAACAGGAGAACAAGTAAAAGTGTATTCCCCTGCAGAAATAACCCTTCAGTTTTTCTTTCTGTTCATTATGATATTTTGATAAACCTTATTCAGTTTGTCTCCGATTCTAGAGAAATTCTGGGTGTGAACAAAAAAGTTCTTTAACAAATCAGTATTCAATAATTGTTACTTCAAACGTTAAATATTGCATGACTATTTGTGGTATTTGTTTGCTAGGCAGTAATTATAACTGAAATGATTTTTTTTTCTTAGTTATGAAAAGGGCAAAATTTCCTGCTTTTGTAAATTTAAAGTTATGAATAGCGTACTTCAAGTATTTTTAAGATAAGTGTTTGCTATGAAGGGCTCCTATATCTTTGTGTTATGAGACACGTTTCTATCAAATTCATCTTTTCCATTGCTTTTTTTTTTTTTTTTTTTGGGGGGGGGGGGGGGGGGGGGTGGGTTTTTTTTGTTTTTTTTTTGTTGGGGGGGGGGGGGGGGGTCTGGGCTTCATACCTTTATGTTAGTATATGTAATTCATTAAGTCTGTGGAACATTAACAAATATTTTGTATGCAGGAAGGGATGGGTGGATTTAATTGACCTATACATGGCAACAATAACTAACATAAATTGTTTTTTGCATTGTGTATATAGTTTGTTTTGTTTTGTTTTGTTTCGTGCACGAAATGAATTTTCAACATGTTTCTATCAGCTATAACTTTATGAGATGATATGGTAATACTTTACCTAACGTCATCCATGGCTTCCTGATTAGGATTATAGTTCAGATTAACTTAAGGGATATTTTATTTCATCCAAATATTTTTTGGTATTATTCTCAAAACCATTACAAGCAATTTTTATTTACTTTAACAATAAACCTGTGGCTATAAAATAAACATACATTTGTCTCTTGAGAGTCATCAGTTTGTGGTACTGATAATTGTGAACAAAAAATTCACCTACGCTTTCTTATTCATGTTATGTAAAATTGGAGGTCCTGAAATACCTGATGAAGATATTGGGGTTACCCATCATGAATACTGACCAAAGCCCATGAAATGAATTTGTCTTTTGACCTCGCAGGGGTTGGCGTTAACACTGGGAATAGAGATTTCCTTTCAATATTATATATAAAGATATTTGTTCCTTGTAGTTATTTTACTCTACAGCTAACCAAAGTGTATTCCTATCCTACATAATTGTAACTTATGCTTGTGATCATATTATATGTACATATTTTGTGTACACCTCTTTTATTTAAAACAATATTCTTATACGGTCCTTTTGTTTTTGTTGTTTTTTAATCTTACAGCCTTTACTTGTCAATTACTTTGGTATCCTCCTTGTCTCATACTGTGATTTTTACAGAGCTTATGCTCAAGTTTGTTCAAACTACTATTTATGATTACTATGCTACTCTGTAAACTTTTTTAGCAGTCTATACATTTGTTTTAGCATCAGTTCAGATTTGTATGTCCAATTTATTGATTTGAATGAGGTACAATGTTCCTGCATTAAATGTTTTAATTATGCATAAACTTCATTTGTTTTTGTCGTCAGACATCTTTATAATTATTTGATTTTATAGAGTATGTATATCTTTGTAATACACGTTGATAAAAGGAAAGGGTTCTTTGCTTAGCAGGTGGAGAGCTTAGAACAGAATTGTCCATCAAGAATCTAATTTTATAGAAAGTGACAAGTCTTTTACAGCTCCTGCTTTAGTTTAATCGCATCACATTAAATGGAGGCTGCATAACCCATCACAGATCTGGGAAGTGTTTGAAGGTTTTAAGATTTTGACTATTTCTAACTTGATGTCTTTTCTCTCTTCATTTGGTACTATGTTTTCTTTCAGAAGAAATCTTTTCAGCCCAGTACTGTAAATATTGGTGTTCAGTAATTGGCGATTCCTTTTTAAAGCATAAAATTGAATTGTCCTTTCCTCAAACAATAGACATGCTGGGTATTATTTTATCAGTTCAGTATGAATATCACGACTCATAAAATGTTTAGCTCTTTCAAACTTTTAAGTGATAATGATCTGAACTCTGAAAGTGATTAATCTCTAGGGATAAGTTAAAACTACAGAATAGCCAGATTTAAAGTTGTGTATTTCAAGCAATAACAAAGTCTTATTCAACTCTTCCCAAAATTGATAATGATCCTAGAACTAGATCTAGATCTATGCTGTAAATGCGGTAATGAATTTAGAATTTTTTTTTTTTAAGCAGAAAATAAGCAGTTTTCTTACACGTTTTGTGTGACATCTCCTTAAAAAAATCATTGACAACCATTGAAATTAATTTTTTTTTCATTTTGTCTGTTTAAATCTCTTAATGTCGGCATAATACAATATACACAAATGTATATGTTTTCTATGTCCCTTTTTTACAGGAAAATCTAGAATCAATGTTTCCCTATTTTTTAATGCATTTGATGGTGTTTTTTTTTTAACTTCCTCTAGAAATCTTTGTAACCCCAAGCAAATCATGTCATCTAGTCCAGGCTGCTTCAGTACATGTTTGTACAACCATGTACTAATAATACAACGCTTATTGTGCAATAAAGCTAGTGTTGCTCATTTTCCTGACCTTGTTAATTTTCCTTGTTTTACACTTTTTCTTTTTTTTTAAAGGTAGTATAATATGACAATTTTATACTTGTACAACCTACTAGACAAATAATCCTATATGGAGATAGGGATCACCTGCTACTATTCAACCCCAAACCTTCTTCTCTTGTTACTCCCAAGCACTACAGACTTAACTGTCTCTGGTCCCTGTTTATTTTTGGGTTACTCCTTTACTGTTACATGGTTTTGCCCATGTAATTTGTCATTGAGACTTGAAATATTTATCATGAATGTTCTCAAGTTTCTTGCTAAGCACTTAAAGTGAATTGTATTTGAAGACTTAAAATAGGAATAAATTTAGCCTGTACTGGTAGCTGCATTACCATATCTAAGATGAAAGCACGCAGGATAGATTTTAGGTGAAGTAGAAAGTGATACCCTGCAAGTACATGAAATGTGCATGGAGCACGAAAATATGTTTACATTTAACTTTAAGATTATGGCCACAGTTTACTTGTGTTTTGGATAATGCTATCTTACCACAGGCAGGTGGTGGTAATTGAAAAGGTGCCATCCTAGAATCTTCCCAAAACATTGTTTACAAAATTTGGCCCTAAGTCATACAAATTTATGATTATTTTGCTTTGTGTAGAATAAGTCTAGACGTAAGATTTCCTTGTGCATAAAATATTTTTCAATATTTCTCTAATCAAGGTAAACATCTTTAGTTTTGTGACTCTGCCAAGCCGTCTTTACTAAACGTTCTTACAGTAATAAACACCATTCACACTCAAATGACACACATGCAGGAAATGATTTTACATCTTTTATGACTTTGCGTGTTGGTCTGCTACAAGTATATGATATAATTATGTCATTTTAATTTCACAGCTCATATTAAAAATCATATCTTGTACGTATCATTTTAATCAAAGGACATAAAATAAAAAAATAAAGGAATTGATGATCAACGCATAAATTAATAAGAATAAGAAGACAAATATAAGCAGTGGATTAATCCTTATACATATTAGGCCTACATTTTAATGGTGTCAAGCAATGGTTTCTCGTTAGTATCAAAAAAGTTTTTAATGATTGATTATCAGATGGATGGGAAAAGTAGGGGGAGTGGAACTGAGAATCAGTACATCACATCATGTGAAAGACACCAAGAGTAAAAAGAATAATGACTTGATCAGAGACATTAAGACTTGACAATGATTTTGAAATAATAAAAGTTTTAAAAATATCTAATTTATTTACAAAACAATCTTTTTAGATGATGTGCAATTTAAATTTAAGAACACACAAATAAAAAAACAACAACAGTCAATTCAATAAACAACTTAAATGTATCAACTCTCTCTATGTCCAGTCCACACAAACTTTTTAAAACTATGTACATAACAATCGCAAAAATTTACTACTACTAGGCCTCCGTTGTATCCACTTCACTCTTGCAATCTAGATACTTTGACTTCAATGGTTATGAAGCATTCAAAGGCTGATGGCTCCAACGAATGATGATAATTGATATAGAGGGAGAAAAACGCCTGCATACTATGCACGTCAACAATTCTTAAAAAAAGAACAGATCTGTGAGCATCAACTCTCTCTGGTATTACTGGCAAAAGCTGTAGAGCGTTGGTCTCCCAATCCGGAGGTCATCAGATTGAAACCCTTCTCTAACAAAATTTATTTGGTTACCTCCTGGTTGGGTCGGTGTCAGTATAATGTGACTGGCTCAGACAGCATTGTAAAATTTGATAGTCTTGTGACTGGTTCACAATAATTATATTCTTGATGGACTTTAAAAAAACAAAAACAAAAAAAAACTCACTTAGTTAAGTGCCTCTTTATTGCACTATTAATAATTTGGGTTTAGAGACACTTACCCTTTACCCTACTCCGCTAATCCCAGTGAGAGACCTAAAATCTAGATCTAATTCTAGACCTAGAACTTGCATTTGTTCCTGAAATTCTTATTCCTGCTTACGGTGTTCCCTAACCTTGATTTCTGTCACATTTTCACATGATTTTTTTCTTGTCAATGACTCTCCTATTGAAATCCGAACACTCAGCGATAAATTCCTGCTGCGTTGTTAATAATGTACTTAATCATTATGAACAGTTAACACTGTCACTGTGCAACATTTTTGTTGCAGCACAGTGTTCTATTAATTAGCAAAAGTAAGTAGATTCTAGATCTAGTTAGATCACAATTAAAAAAAAACATATTATTACAGAATTCTTGAGGAGCATCTTACAATAACTGACAAGTGACAATGCAGTGCACGATTTCTCAAAGCGGAGAGTTAGGTTAAGAAAGCTTGAACCAGAGATCCTAGGCTAACTTACATTGTCTGGTTGGACTTACACTTTGTACGAGACCACAAGCGGTTGGGTAGGGGTGTTCTTTAAAGATAAAGAATTATGTTTCATAGGGCGAACAGGTTTTATGAAAGTCTCATAATAATTTCAAAATCTTTCTAGTTCAATTCTTTTATTTATTGATGAGAACTTACTTAGTTTCCTCCTCGATACCGCTCCATGAAGCATTGCAAAAGTAAATGCACAATCTCTCCAGCGGCAAGCAATACAAATCACAGACTTAAACAGGCTGATCAGTACACTGGTAGAGCTAGGAGGGAGCTTATGCCCTAATAAAGTTGCCTTAATGTCTCTTCTAAAACTAATGCTCTAAAACAACGGTATCCAAGTTTTTACAAAAACTAGTATACAGTATAGACACACTAAAGAGCTCAACATCTCTTTTTTTTTTAAATTTTGAGTTGACGTGGTGCAAACGTTTTTAATTATTATTGTTCCTTTTTTACTTATATACGAGCCTTAGAAACATGATTCATAACTCACATAGATTTCCCATGACAAGGTGATAAAACGAAAATGTTATTTCTGTTTAACTTTTAGACGATCAGTGAACACATTCAATTGTATTTCTGATACACATGTGCTTGTATGTACAGTGCCATCTCTGAGTGGTTGGGAGATGAACAGAAGGTGTAATGCCTTGATATCATATCCTTGTTATCCATCAAAGAAGAATCCCAAATTTTGCTCTCACATTTGACGTAGCTTTGCAAGTCTTTGCGATAATTCATCCTGAAAATTCAGAACAGAACAAAATGTTATCCCATAGCATCAGACCAACATTATTCATAAACTTACAGTAATTCTCTAAAGTGGTTTAATTTAGTAAAATGGTGAATAAAGGTAGGGTCCAGATTTTTAAAGTCACAATGCCCCCTCCCTCCTCCATCTTGTTTCTCGTAATATGCACACGTTTGAATTTGAATGAAAAAAGTAGTGTTAATTGTCAATCAAAGTGATAGAAATTATTGTGTTTTATAAAAGAATGTTAGCAGTTCCATGTACTTTCCGTTAGTTGTTACCAGAGACTTTTTTCTCAAATCTAAATCAGTGATGATGGTGACAAAAAGTGAAAAAGGAGGACAAATTTTCGCAGTTCACCCAAAAAACTATTTTCATAACATACCAATTTAAAGTCACTTCGCATGTAAGTAGTGAAAAGGACATTCAAAAAGACAAAATGCTACAGTTTGCAAACCTGCAACAGTTTTTATTCATTCTTTAGTGGTTCAAAAGATATAAATGAATTTTGGCAAAACCCTGAAAATAATGCAATTTCATGGGCATTGCTGGCTAAATACTGTGATTCTTTTGAGTTGTATGATTATAAACAGTCTAAAGCTAGCTGTAGTTTTATTAATACTTACATTATACACTTATAGGCCAACAATTCAAGTATCCACATGCTTACATATCCTCTTATTGGGGGGCTTATTTTTTTATTTTAGTTTCACACATGTCTATAGACACTCGAATCTGAATTGTTAACTAGGGGGGAAAGGAGTAAAAAGTGCAGAAAGGCAGAAAATACAGAGGAAAGGAGGAAATTCCTCCTTTTGAACGCAAAAACAAGGAGTTCCACGCATCTGAGGAAAACCATCATCACTGCTAAATAAAAAACCTGTGCTCACCTGCTCCTGAGAGGCTTGCGTGGATGCTGTGGCTCCGATAGCAGAGCCTTGAGCCTGAGGTAGGTCCATATTTAGTTCCAAGCTGAAGAGAAAATAACACACGTATGTTTATATTCTTAATCTCTCAGGTCTTAGCTTGTGGGGCTACAGAATTACTCAAGTGCTTTTCACTCAGAATTTAAATGAAGCGTGACATTTTCTCTCTATTATTAAACTATTTGTTGTCCAAGAACCGGAAGAGACAAATTGCTCTAATGTCTACTGCCTTTTCTGTACCTGATAAGGTTTATATTCATCACATACAGATTAGGATAAATTACACATTGGTAAAAATCTGGAGCTTTTACATTGATAGCAAAATTATTCAAAAACATACAATGTCAGTTGTATGCGTATAAAACAAAGGCCTACAAGACTTGATTCAATTTATAAACCATCTAAAACTAGGGGGTTGGTACAAAACATGATAAAATTTAAAAAAAATTTTCTCAGTTTCTGTGCCTCTTTTCTGTAGTTATGTCTTTTGGGACTAAACCCTCTATTAATAGATTTATATGTGACCCAAACTTTTAATACTAAGGGCATGGTAAAATGTGAGATATAAAAAGTATTTGCAGAGCGTAATAGTTCTGTGTTTTACCCAGCCTCGTCAGCAACCTCCTGCATGAGGGAGTCCACCTGGCTTTGAGGGGTGGTCAGAGTGGAGGAATTCATCATGGTGTTCTCCATCACTGAAGACTGGACATCCAGGTTCTCAAACTGCGACTCAAACCTGTCCATCAACTGGGATACCTGCGGAGATGGATCAGAGAAATGAGTTTAAGATTGTAAATCATCGTACAAGTTTAAGGATCATATAACAAAAGAGGAAGGACAATTTACCACTTTTCTCAACTTTTTCATGGTCTTTACACATTTATCAATGGTCCTGACTATTTTGTAACTACTGATTGAAACTCAGATTTTAAAAATCCATAAAAGTTGTTGGAAGTACATCCCCTTCAAATCGCAGTGCTTGGATCTTTTTTTAATATCGAACTTGAGGTCTTATCAAGCAGACCCATAGAAAAGGTCCCACAGAAATTGTTGAATGCCAACAATCTCATCCTGCTGCCACTTTTCACAACAGCTAAAAGATTGATGAACTCACAGTGGCGTTGATTTGATGAAGTTGATCCCTGTTATAGATCAATTGTTAAATAATTATAATTCATGTAGACTTAGACACACTATCTTATCAACATTAACACAATAAAGATTACAAGAAATCCTTTGTAGAAACGCAATAATTTAACTTTACTGATAAACGCCTTGTCTGAGGGTTAAGGATACAACTCACAATGTCTAGATCTAAATCAGTACATCTAGATCTATTATGGATCTCAACAACAGAAAAATAACAGCATTCACTGTGGAAAGATGTTACAACACGATCAGAAGATTAGTATAAACACTTCTTACACTCTACCACGCTCTGCTCTTCTATGCTCAAAGCACAGATCTAGAAATCTCTAGGCCTATCTAGCATTATGGAACATTCTCACAGCCTTCTCTTCTTAACCTCTACAACTGTCTCTTCCTTGTCTGCGCACTATTTTAGGGAATTTCCAAAAGTTTGAATAGGTAAAGGCTTTGAATTTTATTATTTTGAAAGAGAAGGTGTGTAGATCAATCAAAAAAGTGCTAGCACAAGAGCATATCAACTCGCACAACATGTAGGAGAGCTGGTCTGAAAAGGCTAATTAAACTTCGTGTAGTTTCTCCAAGCCAGTAACAGCTGATTTGGTGAACACTACTTTGTAGAAGCCTACGCATAAGCAATGTCACACTCACCAATGAATCTTAAGCAATAAGGCAGACAAATTTCTCTTAGAATGTTATAAATCAAGAATTAATGTATCAACCCTGGCATTTCTTTTATTGAATTTAAACCATTTTTTTCATATCTCAAAATAAGTCTGAGTATGCTGGCAGACTTAAGTAATCAATATATGGTCGCAAATCAATTGAATTTACTTAGAAAATATTAACTCTCATTTAGGGTCCAGTAAGCTTATTAAGCAAGGTGCACCTTGTTCTCGTCTTTAATTAAGTTAAAATGAGAAAAAGGGTCTTTCACAAAATGGCACTTTGAGGTTTATGTTTTGTACCATTATTGAACAAAGTAGAATAACATACATGTCTTCTTTATTTTTTGCAAAATCTCACTCACAGTGACAATCTATGAAACAGATGAACTTCATACCTTTTCTAAATTCATTGATTTCATGGCAGATTCCATAGATTTGACTACGCCAGACATGGAAGTTGTCACTTGTTTCATGGTCACGGCTGTCTGAACACGCGACGCCACAGCATCAACCCGAGCACTCATTCTGCGATAGTTCAGAGCCTGGTTTTTTTGGCGGATAGCATTTTCTGCATGGATCTTGGCTCCTTCCATGTTACCTTTTTGAATGGCCTGAAAAGAATGAGTTTCAAGGTTGTATATTTTCAATTCAATGTGATAAAATACTGAATGTAATAGGCATTCAATCCAAAATGCATGTGAAGAGGGGATACAGGAAATTTAAGTATTCATAATTATCTGCTGCTGCCTGATAGGTTTTTTTCCTATTGAGATAAAAGTACACCCTTTTTAAATGTCAAAAACCTAACAGACAGCAGTAGATAATTATGAATGCTTAGATTTCCTCTTTACCCTCTTCACTTGCATATCGAGGATGCTTTTTCACTTTCACAGCTTCACTTATACCAAGAAAAAGTTTTGACTGATTTCTGTTGTTATGTAGACTTCACTGTAGTCACTAGGTAGAAATCAAAGAAACATTTAGATTTGACACTTCCGCCTCCGCCCCCCTTTACATTAATTTTTTAAAATCCTTTAAAAGTCCCAGACATAATAAAAGTTTGAAAATCTAAACTTGTAACTGAAGCATAAAAAAAAACACTTCTTTGGCACTCAGTATTTAGTGCTTTACACCTACCTTTTTAAGTTTAACTTTCTCTTCCTTCTCAGACTTTTCAGACTTTTTAGCATTTCTTTCCAAGTCTTTGGCAGCAAATTTCAAATTGAAAAGACATTCTGAAAACTTAGTTAAGGTTCCAACCAATAATGAAGGTACAAGCATACTGATTTAATTTTCATTAAAAGGAGCATGTCATCACAGCTTATAATTTTTCCTCTCTTCAAAAGAGAGAGAGAAAGGATACATTTTTTCTTTTTAAAACACAATTTTTCAATGTGTCTTTGATATCCTCTCTTGGATACATTTAATGGGATTGCCGATAGATCTACACAATAAAATGTCTACAGATTATAAATACTTTCACACACACACACACACACACTCGGCGATCACCAGATTATAAATTAATTAGTTATAAATGTGGCCATTATTAGATATTTATTATAATTAAATAAATAACAAAAACAATCAACGATATAATGAAATGATTGCCTCCATTATGTGTACAATATATGCAGATCTATCAGTTTGAATGTAGCTCAAATGATTAATAGTACTAATATTAGTACACATAGATTCCAACCTTTGCTGAAAATTTCAACTCTTTGAATTTGATTAATGTACCATAAGCCTCTTTCATCAAGATCAGAGGTTAGATGCATCTCCTCACAAGTAAATGAATAATCCAAAAAAGCAGATCATAGCAAATTGTTTTGGCTGAACATTTCATTTAACCACTTGATCGCAAGGCGGACATATCCATCCGCTGTCGATTCACAGCTAGGCAGATATTTTCACCCTTTATTTGCATAGATTTGGTTACAAAGCACAAAAAACCTGGACAATCCGTTTATGATTGCGAATAACAACCGTTTTGTTTACAATACATGGCATGTTTCTTTGGACTTCACTTCAAATACACTAAAAATGAGCGATTTTGTCCTGCGATCAAGTGGTAAACATTTTTGAAGCACTAAAAAATTGTGTACCGCTATGACTAAAATGAGTGAGCAGATTTTACAAGCGATGAGTTCTTTTGGTGATTTTACAGATTTGTATAATTTCAATAATGTGCAAATCTAGATCTACATCTTAATTAGCCTAAATTAATTTGAAACAGGCATTATAAACAAAGACCTAGAGCTAGACTCTGTTAGAAGAATAGATCTAGATATACGCAGATCTAATATGGATTGACATTTGATTGAGAAGGATACTCTCCATGGCCATGTTTGAATTTCTGTCCTGTCTTGAACGGAAAACTTTTTCTGTGATGTAGAAATATCTGGAATATCAACCTTGACTTGAACCTCAGATTAGATTTCTAATCTAAATCTCTGGATGTAGCCTATAGATATATCTAGATTAGATCTAGAATCTAGTACTCAGCAGATAAGTTGGGGTGTGGAGAATCTGGAGTCTATACTATAGATCTAGGCTAATCTAGAATCTAGATCTAGAAATCTGGATTATGGAGTAGTTAATCTTAACGTTTCTGTCTTCAAATTTGGCAAATCTAGATCTATATGTTATTGCTTTTTCAATGTCAATTTCCTTGACTGCCTCAATCAGAGCAATAAAGCTCATGTGTATGACTATGACTAACTGACAGTAGCCTACTGTTTGTATCGGTTTCGTTGACTGACTAAAAAATTCTATTAATAGATGGATTCGTGCGTCAACAATGAGGAAGTAAACATTGACCATGGGCTAATAAGAAGTGTTGAGTGTACTCTCGGTTGCCGGAATACATTTTACCCCATGCAACCAAGGCTGTTGGGTGGGGTATAAGGGGTGTCTAGGGAGGGGTAGTACCTCTGGTGGCGGACATGTGTTTCTTTGGAAGCAGTCCGTTCATTTTTGGTCCCCAACTGGCACTCAGCTCACCCCGGCACACCGTTTCGACTGGCGGGCTAAACCAGGTGAGAGTAACCTAAGGGTCTCAAAACCCTCGGTGAGTTAGGGCTTGTTTACCCAAGCATGTGAAGACTGACTCCGGTGGGCTGAGCAAAATAATCCATAACTGAGCAACGGTCAGGAAGGCGATATCAGCAATGCGTTTGTGGAGCGCATAGAGCACGACAAGGCACAGAAGACGTCCTGGTCATCCACTGCGCCCTATTTCACTTCC
>RQTK01001952.1:0-25873 GCA_003991915.1 Elysia chlorotica
AGAAGAAGAAGAAGAAGAAGGAAAGGAAAAAGAAAAAGAAGATAAGGAAAGAAAAAATAAAAAGGAGAAGAAAAAGAAAAAGAAGGGTCCAGCTGATGTGCACCATATCCAATAAATCGCTTTTAAACAAAAAACTCATTTTTTAAAAAAAGAACACAGAAAAGAATACTTTTCTTACAAATCAAAAAGAACCTCATTTTGCATAAACAATTAAGCGAAAGTGTGATTTTGACAGCTTTTTAAAAGCCGCGTCTGGATCTGAGGCATTTTGTCTCAATTGTAGACTATTCCATATAATCGGTGCTGCAGCACTGCAGCACTGAAATCTCTTTTACCATACTTTTACTTTTAGTTCTAGATCTTTTAACGCTCGAATGAAGGGACGACGATGTAAGTGGGGACAATGGAAATGTAACATAGATTCATGATTTAGAAGATGGTTGGTTGGTTGGTTGGGTTGGTTTAACTTCCAACAGCAGCACTATATAGGCTATATTGTGGACGGGCCCCAAGACGGACGTCTAATAATTTTATGTGTTGCCACACAAGAGACAGGGCGGGGATACCATGACTCCTGTCTCTGCCGATCACATTATACTAACACCGACCCAAACAGTAGGGAACGCAACAGCCAGCATTCTAACTCTGGACCTTTTGCGTCGAAAGCCGATGTTCTACCCCTGGACCACCGCGACCCCGCATGATTTAGGAGAAGAGGACATTAATCTTTTCACTTTTTTTCTGTTACCATTTTAAAGATGTCAAAAGAAACTCCTGGAACTGGTTCATCCTCTGGTGACAAATCAGTTTACTATAGGAATGTTAAAGCTTAGGCTTCTTCCAAACATGGCATTTGAGAGATTGAATAACGTTTTGGACTAAATGCTTTCATTGCTTTAATTTTAATAGCGTAATATTAATAGTGCATTTTTTTGCTTTGCTTAAAATCTATCAGGACTTTTACCTTAGTATCCAGGTACCCAAGTAACATCTACTAAAAATTAGATTAGAAACAGATTACAGAAATAATGAGAAACAAATAAAGTACCAACAAAATAAACCAAACAAACCACCAGCTCAAAGAACAAAAGGCAACACATATGTGTGACAAACAATCAACATGTTTTTATTCTTTTTAATTCATTTTAAAAAATTCATCCCAGAATTCTTTCTTGAGAGCTTTTCTCTTCAGAATAAGAATCTCCACTATAAATAATTTAAGACCAATCTTTAAGTTTATACCTTTTCTACAGTGTTAATTCACACATTTTTCCGCAAAATCTACACCTTTTGCTTGATTTCAAACCTTTGGCCTAAAATGTTTTAAGACATACAACATTTTTCGTGAGTGCTTGAGTGACAGAAACATCAGTTGTGACCAGTAACAACACTTGCTAGAAAGGAAATAAATAATTTAAAATACATGACTTTGTTCAAACAATGATAGAAACTTATTTTTATGTCGAAGCTAACTAAAATCACACATATAAAAATAAATGAAAAATGATTGAAAATTATAAATAATTCAATGTTTTCAAATGTTCTTAAGTACTTTACTGGGAAGATAACATCAAAAGATGGCATTAATATCTGATTATCTCACAAAAGTGAATATCATAACTGATTAAATATACATATTGAAAACCTAAAACCTTAAACTAAAATGAATACTAATAATAGCCAGCTACAAAATGATATTGCATAAAAACATTGAATGTCTGTATGCACTATCACAGATAAAACAACAAAATAGACCATTCATGGATCTAGGTGCTACACTCCAAAACGCTGGCTAACAAATTAAGCTTCACAAGTAAGAACTATTTATTAGGAAGACATAGGATAAATAACAAGAAAAAGAAAGCAGATTTTAAATAGGCTTACTTACTATTCACAAAAATTGGTACTACCCTCATAATATTCTACTGGTGAAATGTAAATAAAAGAGAGTATCCCCCCCCCCCCCCCCAAAAAAAAACAAAAAAAGCAGGAATTTGCGTTATTTATTTTATTTTGTAATATCTCCAAATTTTTTTTAATGAAATATCTTCTAATAGGATAGCTATTGCTAACTTTCTAAACAGGAAATAGAAAGAAAATAACCTTTAAAAAATATATAAAACACTTCCTCAGCATTGAGTTTCAATGAACATACATTTCAACTGAAACTTAATAGAAGTAAAATGAATTATCAAAGATACTCATTTTTTGTAATTTATTTATTAAAAAGCAACTTTCCTCTGAAAATGTTTAGGAAGTTATGCAATAATGGTGGACTATCTAGGCACATCATGACATAGTTTTTGTGGGAAAAAAAGCTATTGTATCAACATCAAAATACATTACAGAGCATTACATTTTTTTTAACAAAGAGAAAACCCAAGGGTATTAAAATATGTAGCTTCATCAACAAATTGAAACACTTAAGACTGGAATGTCTTTTGCCCAAAAATTCAATAATTTACAATTATGGATTAAAAAACCTAGCTTAAAACAAAAGTCTACTTTGAATAAATTTGTTTGAACAAATACATTAGGTCTTGTTTTCAAATATTTGATGCCCAGAGGTAAAGTCAATTCAACAATTGACTAAGTCATTACACAACTGGAAAGCAGCACAATTATCAAAACTGAAACAGAACCTGTATGTTAACGAAAATAAATTGAAGTCACGCTGAAAGCAACAGAAGGAAGTGCAGATCCTGTGGCCGTAGGCAGGTGATACATGCCTAACCTGGAGGCATTCATCGTAGGTAAAACCATAATCTGAATAAATGGAAATGAAAACGGGTGCTGATTGTTAAGCTACTTAAAAGTCTTCGCAACTTGGTACAGGTAGAAGTTCAAATCAGTAGTGCGACAGCTAATCCACTCAGGTGGTTTGTAGGTGAAAAAAAAAATCCAACCAAACTTAAAAAAAAAAAAAGAATTTGGAGGGTTGTTGAAACTCAAGAAATGATGCAAAGATCCTTAAAATAAAGGAAGTAATTGATCAACAAGAAAAACATCATGAAACATGGAAAGCATTAAAAATATTGGTTGCCAGGTGATGCAAAAAACTGTCAGATTTATATATTTGTGCAAATTTACCATATAGCAATACATAAAGCAGATTGACATAAAAAATCCCCCACAGATATTTGAATTGATTAAAAAAGTCAAACATATCACAGCTTAGTAACAATCTGAAGAGAATAAAGTGAAAAAAAAAAAAGCAACCTGGGAAAACATTCAAATTAACTTGTTTTGTACACATGTACTTTATGTGTATTATAACTGTAAAAAATGATATTGTTATAAACATTATTTGTTGTATGTGTAGTGTATAAAAAAATGATCACAGAATTATACAAGATTGTTTCACAAATCCTGACCACATGGAATCTCCCTGAAGAACCCAGAGAGCTCTTTTTGTTTGAGAATAGGAAACTGATCCAGTTAGGAAGAGAAGAGAGAAGCAATGCACTGCTTATAAACCGTCAACATGATGGCAGGCAACTCATTCAAGTCTTACTTAGATTTACTACATGGAATTTATTTCCATTTTACGAATCAAAAAGTTCTTGATGAGTGCAATGCAGAAAACAGAGTCTTTTGTCCAAAAAATTAAATATGTGTTTTCACATATATAAAAAAAATAACAACAAACAACCAAACACACAATTTTTGAAAAAATTGGTCCATTTTCAATAGATTGATTAAATATATATAGAGGTTTCTCACAATCTTGTATTAACAATTTCAATACAAATATCTTCCAAACTTTAAATAGTATCGTACTTAAAGTTTTAATTTCGATTTATAGATGAACATAAACATTTTTGGGAAGTTGATGGTTTTAGTTGGGCACCGGTCATTTAAATTGTTTCAAATATCTACTGCTTCAAATGAATTACAAGTAAACCGGTAAAAAATATCAGCAATTTAGTTTTTTAAAAACTAAACAATTCTTTAAAGCAAAGAATAACTCAGTTGTTAGTAACAAATTTAAAAAAATGTTTAACACAACTTGGTATATTCTGGGAAAAAAAAAATGTTTTCCAGTCTTAACCAGTTAGAATAAAAATTAACAATAACAGGGAAATACTTACCCGGCAACAGTGCAAGGAAAACCGATCATTGATCTTCTATAACACAAAAATTTGATCTCTTTTGAGGTATTTACCAATAACAATTAGAATACATGAACATTATTTAATGAATCAAAACTAAAATTATGAGGCAAGACAAAGAGAGTATCTTCCATGCTTTTTGCCCTTTAAGTCTCTGATTTTTGTTTTTCAATTATTGTTTTACTTGTTCCCTGACTTTTTTTATGAATAAATGGACGTTGCCTACAAAAATAGTCAATAAATGTTGCAGAGGTAGAGCAGTGGTAGGAAGATAGGCAACCACGCAAAGCAGCGGTGTAATGACTTAAACGTTAAAGAAGTAAACAACAGTTCATAAATATCTCTACAGACAATATCTTTACAAAACCTTCTAATAAATTGTGTGGGAGCACACATATATATATCCATATACATATTACTGTATTGGCCTACCTTGAGATTACGGCCACTTCTTGTGACACATGTGTTTCGAGCGGTTTTGTCAACCGCTCTCTTCGGGCGTCTGGCATAACTGGCGTTTAGTTGCATGAATACCGCCTTTTTCTAGCGACTGTCCTTTGAAGTTTTGGAGTAAGTGTTTATACTAGCTGTACGGACAAGTTCTGTATAGCTCTCTTCTTTTGTTGAGGCTTGGTTTTAGCTTTAGGATGTAAAATTTTTCTGAAATGCCTAGGTTGCACCGCTCTCTTGCTGGAGAGTACTGTATTCAACTAGAGAACTAATCTTGTATCTGTATTCAACTAGCGAACTAATCTTGTATCTGTATTCAACTAGTGAACTAATCTTGTCTCTGTATTCAACTAGTGAACTAATCTTGTATCTGTATTCAACTAGTGAACTAATCTTGTCTCTGTATTCAACTAGTGAACTAATCTTGTCTCTTTTCAACAACATACCTCTCGTTTGCTTGTCACAGGCAATCTTTCCACTATTTATTTCTATTCAAATTTCTCATAATTGAAGTGGATGGAATAGAATTGAATAAGGATTACTGCTCTGTCATTCCACCAAAACAATTTTTGACCTCTGTCTTTACCGTCAACAGACTGTGATGATGCGGAGCAGCCAACCTCTGTCTGGACCCAGCGGCAAAAGATGCAAGGAGGACGAGCGACTTGTGAATTCCGTTATGGGCATGGGCAAGCGGGGCTTCATTGTGGACACGAGAGCGCAGGGCGTGGCCAAAATGGCTCAAAGCAAAGGTAAATTTACCTGGCAAGTGTGAGGAAAGTTAAGCTTTATGTTATCAATGTATTTTATAATTGTCCTCATAATTATGCTCTTTGATCTCTTTTGAGGTATTTACCAATAACAATTAGAATACATGAACATTATTTAATGAATCAAAACTAAAATTATGAGGCAAGACAAAGAGAGTATCTTCCATGCTTTTTGCCCTTTAAGTCTCTGATTTTTGTTTTTCAATTATTGTTTTACTTGTTCCCTGACTTTTTTTATGAATAAATGGACGTTGCCTACAAAAATAGTCAATGAATGTTGCAGAGGTAGAGCAGTGGTAGGAAGATAGGCAACCACGCAAAGCAGCGGTGTAATGACTTAAACGTTAAAGAAGTAAACAACAGTTCATACATATCTCTACAGACAATATCTTTACAAAACCTTTTAATAAATTGTGTGGTAGCACACATATATATATACATTTATATATATTATTGTATTGGCCTCTATGTATAGCCCAACATTGATATTGAGGTGTTGTAACTGCGAAAGGAGGAAGAGGCCTACAAGTTCATATAATTATTTATTTATATGCATATGATCTACACAGACAGTGAAATATGTCATGGAAATGTCAAAATGATCAGCTACACCTAGAACTTGTTACTGAAACAAGTTAATTTGATCCTTGCTAATGATAAAGAAAACACAGCATATGGAAGATGTACATATTTTTAGACATAGTTCAGCAATTGTAACAAACCATCTCTATATAACTGTACAATTATACATTTAAAATTTGAAACATGATGAAAAGAAACAGAAAAAAACATGAAAATTGGAGACACATCAAGATGCAGTACGACTATCTAAAACTACATGTCAGGTAATGTTACAATCACTGTTTCACATGCAATAAGCAGATTTTTAAGTTAAAAAAAAAAAATTATGTTTAATCAATTTCGTGATCATTATAAGATTTATAAATCCATTTTCTTTTCAATTTAGTACAAATTTCAATTCACAATAGTAGGATACTCATTTTTTTTTATTACAGTTTAATTGAGGGAGAGAAAGAATCCTCAATCAAAATAAGTGCAAAGAGGGATCATATTAATTTCAATTTTAACACTGACTTATAAAATTATCACTCTGCATGGCATGTCAATTCATCTAATTAAACAGGCTTATTATCACATGTTGCAAATTCAATAATGGTCCAACAAATCAAGTATGAAAATTAGAAGAAAAAAAAACAAAAACAGGTATTCTTTAAAATATCACACATGATGATGATCTTCACCAAACACAATGAGTAAAAAATTATGAACCAAGGAAACAGTTTTTTTTAAACATGACCAGAAATGTTCAAGCTTTTAAGATGTATGGTACTGATAAAATTGTATCAATTATTTCAGATACAATAATCTAATTGCCAAAAATCATAAAGAGACAAATCTTACAATACAAATGATAATTTTATCGTCTTCATGCACAGGTTTCAATTTTTTTTAAATACGTGGTAATAATGAACTAATTTATACAATGTAAAGATTAAATGTATGTAAATTATTTTTTTATCACATTCCACTGTCCTGGGTAAAAATAATTCTATAAAACAATCGCTGACATTGAAAGAATCAAAACACAAAAAAAATGGACATTGATGTCAAGTAGCAACCATACAATAATTATTTGGACAATGTTCATCAAAATAATGACCTCTAAACTTTCAGTTTCTGTTCTTAAATTCAGACTTAATCAAATTATCACTATGTAGCTAAAATATTTAATTTATAAGATTTCAGAATTTTTTTTTTTTTTTAAAGTTGATCACCTTTTTTCATTCATACATTAATATATACTGATTCTCAACATTTAAATATAACTCAATGATCTGACTGGACGATCATTGGAAAACTCAGTATATATGGGGTCTAAATACAACCTTCAGCGCTGGGATAGCCTTTTCTAGAGAGGCAACATGAGACAAGGTCATGAGTTTACAGAAAGATATGTCTAGCAAGCGAAGACGGCGTCCTTTAATCTCCATATTGATCAAGCTGGTATCAGTGAGTGTGCCACACTGGCAAACATCAAGACTACGCAGGCGAGAACAGTTTTCGAGCAGGGTTATGATAGCCTCATCTGTAATGGCAGGGCAAGCTCTCAGACTAACGCATTCCAAACTGGGATTATGGCAAGCCACTAGTTTTAAAGACAAGTCATGTAGTTTTGTGAGTCCCCCTAGGTTTAGTGTACGCAGCTCCCTGAAGCGAATGGCCTCGGCAACGCCCAAGTCTGTGATGCGTGCACAGCAGGATAGGTCCAGGTGCTGCAGAGAGACGAGGTCCGAGAGCATGCACAACTCCTTGTCCCCTGTCTCCAGGCAGGTCTGGGCTTTAGAGATGGATGTCCTGTGCTCCTTTATGGCCCCTGTGGGTTTCTTAAAAATGCGACTTTCACGTGCACGAACGCAGGAGCACCCTTCATGGTCGTGTTCAAAGTAATGTTTAGATGCTACCCCACCATTTTCTGGAATGTATCCTAGCAGCCCAAGGTCGGTGATATCTGAGCAGTAGCACACACTGAGGAACCTCAAAGATCTCAACATCCGGGTGATGTTGTGCAAACTTACATCCGTCAGCTTCAAACACGAGCTGAGGTCCAGATGCACAAGGTTACTGTTTGTGTCACAGAGTCTTACCACAAAACAATCCCGAATCTCAGTGCAGAAGGGCAGACTCACTGAGGTCAGCCGGGAGCTGTCTCCTCCACACAGGCCTTTGGTTAAATCATCATCAAACAAGTTGAGGACTTCTCCTAAATCAATGGAAGTCAGAGAGGGAAGCTTTGAAAGGTTTTCAACATCACACATGCCGACGCGCAGACACTTCCGCATGATGAGTGTGTGGAGCTTGGGCAGATGGTCGGCTATGGTGCTAAAGAAAGTGCGTCCACTTCCCAACTCTTTACAGCCTGTGATGTCCAAGACTTCCAGAGACGGTTGGTTTAGGATCAGAGCCTTGAGTCCTTTGTCAGAAATGTCAATGCAGCCATGCAGGCAAATTTCAGTTAATGTTAGACCTTCCACTTTGGCCAGTGATGAAAGTGCATCATCATGAACTGACGTGAAACTGAGATCAACACTTTGCATCTTATCAGAGCGCTCTTTGAGAAATTCATTGAATGTTGAAAAATGAAACATTGCAGGGCTTGTTTGGTTACAAATTCCATTTCCTAAGATAAAATTTGTAGAAGTAAGTGAAACCTTGGACAAATTCTCCATTGTCGAAACAAGACGTTTAAATGTGACATCTGTCATGTGACGCAGACAGCCCAGCTTCAAGGTGTGCACGTTGGCGAGGCTGGTCCTCAGACAGTCACGGTCCTCATCTTTATGTAAGAAGCGTCCGGACAAGAACAGGTTGTTACATCTAGATATATCCAGTTCAAGCAGATTGGGACAGTTGCTGAGTAAGCTTACAAACGTGTCTTCAGATACCATATGGCTTTCCCAATCGCCCAAGGCCAGGTGGGTCAGTTTTCTTTGCACATATCCTACTGGTTTGAAATTCCCACTTTCTGGCGGTCGGCACCTGACAATCACATCTTTGAGCAGGGCAGGGTGCAAGGATGCTGCATACCACCTGTGACATACCAGTGCTGCTTCTTTCCGATCTGATATGCTGAGAAATCTAAACATGTGACTTAGAATCTGAAAGGTAAAAAAAAAACGACAAGTTTTATTATTATTTATTATTGAAAGTAATAAAAGAAAAGATATTATTATACTTCTGCAAAATGAACAAAAAAATAAACTTTATTGAAGTGCAAATGGTTTGATAATATATTCCCCAGCCGGCAGAGTATCATTTTCATGTACCCCACGCAGGCTTTAAAAAATACTAATTATCTTTTTCTTAAACTTATTGTTACTTTTCATGAACCAGCTTAAATGAAATTTATATTATTTTCTCAAACATTTCCCCTGATATCCGAATATATCTTATTCCACCACTTATTTATACAACTGCACTTACAGTAAAAATATTGTTGAGGGCGGAGAAGAAAAACAACTCATAACAGCCAATATCAGATATAAAAAAAAAGATGCATTGTGCTCTCTGACTTACAATACCATTAAAGCACATTCACTAAATGATAATCAAAAGATAATTTTTCTTTTTTTCTTTAATATTAGACAATTGCGACATCAAAAAACAGTTTGTCAACAGAAATACCAACCTATCTTCTCCTCATAGAGATAGGGCCTACTGTGTTAACTCATAAAGAGTGTGTGTGATCAGCCAAAAGTGTTACCTGAGTGTGGGCTTACTACGACGAGTATGAATAGTAGAGTGTGGCTGCAAAGTTTGCAGTGCTATTTGGGGTGTTCGATTACAAGTGTGAAATCATAAGGGCAGTTTTGTTAGATTTGCATTCATGTTCTAAAGAACAACAACCCCGCATTTTCTAAAACCATAAGACTGATGGAGTTGACAAGACCGAAAAAGTCGCACCTTTTCACTGGTTCATATTCTTAGGATAGGAATATTGAGTCCCAAGTGAATATAAGATACAAGATTTCCACGACAAGATGACGTCTTAAGGTCGTCCTGAAATCACCCACTAAAAGTGGGCGCCCCGTTGAGCTCTGGTTAGAGAGCTACCCTTTAAAGTCAGTGCCCCTGTACAATACCGGTACATAAGTTTAACTCTTTGTCTCAGGAATTTTTATCCACGTTTGGACGTAACTTCTGGGCGTGGCGAAAATAAGTGACCGCATCATTATAGAAAAATTGCTATATCTTTGACTCCAGTTGAGAAGCATAATGTTTGTACCACTGAAAGGAAAGGAAATTGAATTTAAGCTATCTCATACACACATGCTTGAGGTATGACTTTACTTTTTTTTTATTCGTCGCATAGAAACACTGGCTCTTTTGGCGGCTGTCAGCAGCCCCTCGGTAAACAGGAACGATCTATCGACCGCTCGTTGTCACTGTCAGGGGCCACTCGGAGACAAAGAGTTTAGTACAATACTTGGACAGAAGCACTTATATAATCTAAAAACTAATAATATATATTAATTTTAAGATTTTAATGTAGTCTAGTGCCTGTAGCAAGTTTTGGATAGCAGAGACACTGCGGTGTATCTGACTCAGCAGCTCTAGTTCTAGATCAAGATTGGATTGTTTCTTAACAGGTGCAACTAGATTTTCTACTAGATCTAGATCTAGTCAATCGTAATTATTGTCTCTCACCTCATTAGGTAAAACATCGATGAGTGTGTCCATTTCGGTACCGTTCATATTTACTCCGGGCATCTCACTGGAATGGTCTTTTTCTCGATCTCTTCTAGAGCTAGAGCTAGATCTAGATCTAGATCTAGATCTAGGCTCTTGGCCTACAATCTAACTAGACTACGACGCGAGCTTGGAATAATACGATTTTTATACTCTAGTCAGCTCGTACAGTTTCCAGATCAATTTCAGTAGGATGTAAGATGATCTACCAATTTACACAAAATATTGTGCTGTAGCAATTGTTTAAAGCTAACCATAGGCCTAGATCTCTGAGTAAGGTCTCTGAGTAACTGAGTCTGACAGTTTGTACTGTCAGTGACAGACCGTGACCGTGTCGTAATAGGGGCCTACAAGGTATTGTTTTGATCATGTGACCCTAGTAGCCTACATACTCACAGATGGCTATAAATAGACATAATTATGTGATGTACCCGAGGATACCAGATAGCCTAGCCTCGGATGTATCCTCGGATGTACCCACATATTATATAATACGGAATGTACCCGAGGCTATCTATCTGAAACAAGTATCTGGTCTCCTCGGTGTAGGGGTAAGAAAACGTTTTTTTTTTTTTAGTACACTTACAAGTTTGGTGGCCAACTATTATTTCAATAAGGCGTGATGATGAAATCTCAAACGATAGTGTAATTCGATTTGGTATTCAAATGTTTTTGTTAGTTTTTCTTTTAGTAGCCTAAATATTTATAGCGATAGTGGAGATGTTTCTACAGTTTTTTTTCTCTCCATGTGTCCACTGGAAAAGAAGTAGGCCTATTTGGATTTTTTAAAGTCATCAACATGATTAAAAAAAAACATCAATCATCATCATCAAGTACCATGCCTCATAGCGTTGGTGATCATGTCCCTCCATATCTCTCTTTCTCTGGTTAGTTTCATCATCTCTGTAACCTTTGATATTTGTAGCCACTCCTTCATCCCGTCTGCCATTTTTTCTCTTTGCCTTCCTGGACTGCGTTTCCCATCAATCAGAGAGAGAGAGAGAGAGAGAGAGAGAGAGAGAGAGAGAGAGAGAGAGAAGCACAAAAAGAAAACCACGAAAAAAAAGCGCAAAAGAAATGAAGGAAAAGAAGGAAAAACTACCCCCACAAACGTTTTTGGTCCATGTCTTACTTAGTCGTAAGAAAGAGAGAGAGAGAGAGAGAGAGAGAGAGAGAGAGAGAGAGAGAGAGAGAGAGAGAGGGTGGGGGTGAGGAGAAGGAAGGGAGAGATAGACAGAGGATACAGAAAAAACAGGTAGCGAGACAGACATAGGCCCCTACAGACAGGGAGGCAAAAGAGGCATTAAGCGACACAGACTGAGTCAGACAACAAAAACAAGAACAACAACAACAACAACAACAACAACAACAACAACAACAACAACAACAACAACAACAACATCAACAAAAACAGACATAGAGACAGAGGCGCAGTTCGAAAATTTAGCATTATTGGTGTGTATACGTGTGTGTGTGTGTGTGTGTGGAACAAATAGGAGGGGGAGGGGAGAGGGGGGGGGCGCTCAATCGTGCTTGTTAGATTAGTGCATGGGACCCAAACGTCCTCTGCGTTTGGTGGTGTCACTGATACTCCGTGATTTTCCATTGTCTTTCAGGTGAAGTTCTCCTGGCACGAGAAATTTATTATCCGCCTGACGCCTGTGACTGTGAGGTTTGGTTCTCACGAGCTATAAGTCCAGCTTTATAATTACTAGAATCTGAGGTGTAGAGGGCTAGAGGCAGTCTGTTCCTCAGAGCCTTTGGACTTCGCTATTTTTAAATATGTGTACCGGTACCTCGCTATCTATTAAGATTATGGAGTGACACTGTCATATTTTATAGGCCTACTGTCATTTCGTCTGTCAAGATAGGACCGAAACACCAAAAACCATGTTTTTTTAAAAATTGTTTTGCTCTGTTTTGTCTTATATTCAAGGACTTACGTTGTCATGATATGGCACTTAGGCTATTAACATTTTGTTACACCATTTTGTCTAAAGTATAATTACGTATTTTTATACCAACGGCACTTCAGCGATTACTTCAGTCGTTCAGTGACTTGACACTACAAAACGAAGTCAGTATGAGAAGATGGCAGTAATGTTGCTTCCTCACTGTGACTCACATCACAAAATAACCCTGGAGCACAAATTTCTGTTAATAGTGACCTAGCGTTATCAGCCACACCATGTGACGCTGGGAAATGGGATTTCCCTGCGTATTTTAAATGTCAGGCTGTCATGACTGTATGCATACATAGGCATACATTACATTATAATGGCACGGAATTATCTACCGTCGGCGTCTCTGTACAAGGACAAGAGAAAACACCGAGCGAAAACGTGGTGTGTAAAAAACACACCCACCAAACAGAAAATAGGTTGTATACGCGGATTGGGATAGAGCAATTCAGAGTAATAGGGTGCTTTAATTGTGTTTGTTTGTTGTTTTAGTGGGGTTTTTTTTTCGTTTTTTTTTCCACTTTTTTTTAGAGCAGTTTCGCCTTTTAACTGAAAAATGCATGTCCAATGGCTAAACAAAAATGAATCATTTACTTACATTGCACTTTCTAAAGATACACTGTGCCGAGTTGCTATAAATTTCCCCACCTTTTTGTTTAAAATCAATAGCATTCCTTATTAAATTTATTGACCGGGCCTTAATATGTCGACAATAATTATTATGATATCTTTCTATTGGTATATGCATAATTTAAAGCTCAGAATGAGCTGCTGCAAACTTCAGACTTGACATGTCTGGTTAATATTATTCAGTTGATTCCTTAACATAAAAAACATAACTGCAACATTACTACAACTTTGCCTTTGTGATTTCCCCAGTACCGGGTATAGAAAAAATAAAATTACCGGTCCTCGTATTTGGGAAAGCAGGCCTAATAATTGTATTGATTGCTCTCTTTTATCTCGGCGTACCTGACTCCCCTCTCTGTGTGCTTTTGTCTATCCACCCCCTCTCTTTTTATCTGTCTTTCTGTGTCTGTATGTCTGTCTGTGTGTCTCTCTGCATTCCTGTCTGTTTGTCTGTCTGTCTGTCTGTCTGTCTGTCTGTCTGTCTCTCTCTCTCTCTCCCCCCCCTTCTCTCTCCGTCTTCTGCTCTCCTTCTTTCTGTCTTTCTGTCTTTCTGTTTCTGTCTGTCTGTCTCTCTCTCTCTCTCTCTCTCTCTCTCTCTCTCTCTCTCTCTCTCTCTCTAAGCGTGCGAGGATCAGAGACCAGAATAAAGATGGATAAAATACAACACGGGGTCAATTAAAGAACAAAACAAAAACAAAAACAAAATCCCAGAAGGGACGTCTTTAAAAATTTGAGCTTTTATTTTATAGAAAGACACATCTTAACAATCGTTTTTCTTATTAAATCAAATCATTGTAAATTAAATGGCTGGTAAAAAACAAGTACAACAATTTTTATATATAGAATATTTTTTTAAAATAAAAATTTGAAATAAAACAAGGGGCCATAATATTTTTTCATAATAAATTTGTTACAAAACTAGTGCATAATTTTGGGGGAATCTTAAAAAACAGCAGGTAATGTTAGTTTACCACCCTATTCAGTTTACACTTGAAAAAGTAACAAATTATTTTCTGTATGATCCCTAGCTTGGGTCGTAATTACAACGTCGCGGTAGCTTACAACTTGTCGTAACCGTTCTTATTCCTATATATATATCTTTAGACGTTGTAAGCTTACCATTTATGTTGGAATAACGACCCAAGGTTTACTCCCAGAACAGTGTTTTCGGTTGCATCTTCCACTTTTACTTTTGTTTGCATCCCTAGGCTTAAATAATAGCTTCAAAGCAACGCTACCAGGATGGGAATACGAGAAATACACGTAAACCATTCTAGAAACGTGTGAAATGAATTGTAATAGTTTAATCCTTAGTCTTTCACAAAGATGTGATAAGCCTACGACGAGTCAAGCTAGGCAAATACGAAGGCTTACGACGAGTTGTCAACCATCTCAACGTAGTATATGTTGATAAACAGGGTTTCTCTAAATAAACAAAAAACATAATGTTTTAAAAGGTGAAAATGTATGGCACAAATCCCATTATGTCTTTCTAGGGTGTTTAGGTAAAAATCTTAGTTATCGGGGAGACATTTTATGTTTTTATATACACCTGAGAAACATCAATGATATAGACACACACACACACACTCATACACACGCACACACATACACCCATAAAAACCCAATACATTTCCAAAATTTATTTTTATCGAGCATTTGATCAAACTTAATGCTTCTTCTATGCTGTAGCGAACAATTATTCTAGAATAACAATACTATCGATGTTAAGATTGGTATGCCAGCTAAACTGTTTTGCATCTTTGAAAACTTTACCCTAACAGTTCACTTAACTCACAGTCATTTGAATCGCAATGACATTGTGGATAACATTTTGACCTCAAACGCTATGTATGACACTTTCACTGAATAATAATAAGAACATCAGATTACACAAAGCATTCAAATACTATTTATAACTATAGGCACAGTTTCAAAGCATTACATGCCGTATTCTTTACATAAACAAAAGCTTTAGAGTTATACGTTTTCGTCCACCATTAATTTCCATCTATTATTTGAATGATGTAGCAACAAGAAATTAAGGGAAAAAGAACAATAAGAAACACGTCTTTAAAAGTAGTGTTTACATTAGATTTTAGAAACAAATGGCCCGACAAAAACTCAAGGGATACAACAGACATGTAAACATGTTCATAGATAACTGTGATATTAAAAATTAATATGAGAACATTTTTATAAAAAAAAAAAATATGAAAATACAGACACGGACAATAACACAGCCAATCACAAGGGCGCACATACTCTTCAATCTTCATTCACATGGGGGCAGAAATGCCAAAATTAATGACGAAAAGACTACAGGATGGAAACGGAGATGGAGATTCCTTGGATCCAAAACTCAGGCTACCTCCCTGGTCTATGCATCCACTGGTGCCAGAGCAGGTAGACTGTCAGTACGGTTAGCCAGGAGATGAAGCTGGCGCCCAGCAGCGAGGCGGCGTTGAAGTTGGGGCAGTAGGGGCACTGATAGGACCCGCACGCCAGGCAGATGTTCAGCATGTGAAGGTCCTCCACGGTGTACAGCCGGGTGTAGTGCATGCCTGGAGGGGGTAGGGAGGGTTGTAGTTGACTTGGGTTAACGTCCAACATCAGCACTATATCGGTTCTAGTGTGGATGGGCATCAAGGGGCGGGGATACCACGACTCCTGTCTCAGCCAGTCACATTAAACCGACACCAACACAACCAGTAGGGTGCGAAATCGCCAGGGCTCGAACCACGGACCTTTTGCATCAGAAGCCGATGTTCTACGCCAGGGCCAACGAACCCCCCGAGGGTAGGGAAGAGGAGGAGGAGGAGGAGGAGGAGGAGGAGGATGGTTACATTGGAAAGAACAAGGACATTGGGGCGAGGTGTTCAACGGGTAAAGCAATTGCCTTGAAAGCTGTAAGTTCCTGTTCGATCCCCGAACTGGTCAGAACCACCATTACCACAAATACCAATTTACATTATGTTTTATATTGTTAAAATTAAAAACTGTGATATCAGTGTTACGTCACGTATTTTCATACGCTGGCCCTTTCAATACATCTAGGGCCATAAGCACAACGTCGCGTATATCATATTCTTACGAGTCCTAAAGGTACCGCAACGCTAGTCTTGCTATTTGCTACTCCCAAACGTACAGCATTGTAAAGTTTTAAAAAAAAACACACACAAAAAACTTCCCCTTGAAGTGCTGATAATAATATTGTATGTATATATTATGGCAACACGTCCAGACACATAAAACTATTCAATTATTTATTGTTGTTTTTTGTAATGAAGTTGTTACCTGGTTCGTAGTAGTCATAGATCCTGATGCGGTTGTGATTGGTCGTGTTGGCCACAGGGAACCAGCGGTCAGCGCGGAGATCAACACAGGTGCTGCTCTGGTCCACCTACACACACACACATATAATTATATACACAGTGAGGCAGGCAATGGTTTGAAATCGATGATGATATTCAGGATGTCCTGCCATTGATCCTAAATATGCTTTGAAATTGTTTTATTGAGATATGGAGTACCGGTTTCACTTTTTAAGATGCAGGGTTTTACATACGTTTTTTTTTTCAAACTCGAACTACGTTTATTTACAAAGTGGCTATAATTTAAGCTAAAATGTAAAGGTCATATTTCAGAAGGAATAAACAACTACATGCTGTATTTTTGTGAGAAATAGAACTCGGAAGGTTAGAAAGCAATCATGATGTAATGATCTTGACATTGAATCACAAGAATCGGACAAAATTGACTCACCAACCTGTGATATATAAAATGGGTATCGAAGATTTATTTAAACCGAAGCAATTAGTGAGATATACATCTATGTAGAGGCAAGTAACTGATACAATTTTATGAAGTATATAGGAAATAACAACAATCAGTGCCGATCGATAAAGTTATAGAAAGAAGGCCAGTAAAACTTGTGTTGATGGACCTAAGTAGATCAAGATAGACGTAGTCATGCATGCCTATAGGACAATAGTACTAACGGTAATACGATGACAAGACTGGATCCGTTCTCTTTTTGAAATTGTGGGGACAGTTATTTCCAGAACAACAAAGAAAGCACTATACTCTGACTAGTCACAAAAGTTGTGTGTATTCCCCCTTTATTATTATACTACTTTTATTACTTGCGCACACGCATCTACCACTACGTCCTGAACAACTTAGTAGGACTAGTGTACTCCTAAATGTTGTGCTCTTCATTCCAATTCGGGTACATGTCTATACTCACAAAGTCGAAATAATAGAAGACGGTTCGCTTGTAGAACTCTGCCCTCCTCAGGTTGGGCACGGCGCCGGAACGCACGTAGTTCCGTAGCGTGTCGTTCATGACTACGTAGCCCGTGGGGAGGTCCACCTCCAGGACTGACAGGCCCGAGGTCATGCTCTGCGCGGTAAAGAAGAAGAAGAAGAAGAAGAAGAAGAAGAAGAAGAAGAAGAAGAAGAAGAAGAAGAAGAAGAAGAAGAAGAAGAAGAAGAAGAAGAAGAAAAATGATCATAATCACTACCATCACCATGAATCTCCACTGGACAGCTGGCTGTTTACCGCGCAGAGCATGACCTCGGGCCTGTCAGTCCTGGAGGTGGACCTCCCCACGGGCTACGTAGTCATGAACGACACGCTACGGAACTACGTGCGTTCCGGCGCCGTGCCCAACCTGAGGAGGGCAGAGTTCTACAAGCGAACCGTCTTCTATTATTTCGACTTTGTGAGTATAGACATGTACCCGAATTGGAATGAAGAGCACAACATTTAGGAGTACACTAGTCCTACTAAGTTGTTCAGGACGTAGTGGTAGATGCGTGTGCGCAAGTAATAAAAGTAGTATAATAATAATTATTATTATTATTATTATTATTATTATTATTATTATTTACGCAGATTTTTCTGCATTCCGGTGAACTATTATTTCAAGCTTTTTTGTTCTTTATGGGCAAGCATTGTACCAAGTAAAAAAATGGGTTAGTTAGAAAAAAAGTCTTCTTGCACTGTCTTTGATTTACTTCTAGTTCTATAACCTTATGTTCATGGGAGTTTAGTTTTAAAATAAAGTGTTTTCATTTTACCCTCCGGATGCCTTGAAAAGCTTAGAAAATTTGAACAAAACTCCACAAAGAAGATAAAAATTAAGTCTTCAAGTACTCCTTACCTCACACACGGTCTCATCAACATGATGGAGTTATTCCTGCCGGCAAAGTTGATCTGGAGGTCAAGGCTGAAAAACTTCATGGGAGTCTTGGACAGGTCGTTGTCGATATACATGGGGGTCTTCACCAGCTTCTGAAACTCCACTCGCTTTGTAGTGGTCAGCTGGAAGGGGAGGACAGGAAGGGAATTGACATGTATGATCTCTGAGACTGATTGTCAGCCCAGAAATTTCCGACTGAGGTACTGACCATAGCCGACTACAACACATAGATCTATGAACACCTACAGCTTGCACCTTGCAGTGAATGTGTATCAGTGGGACAACCTTGGAGAAAAATAACTTAGAGGAAAAATAGAGCAAAGTGCTAAAAGTGAACAGCATTACACTTATTGTTGTTTTTTTTCTTGCTATTCCCATAATTTCCGCTTGTATTTTGCATTCTTTATCGCTTTTAAAATCGAGACACTATTTTAAGGATTAGAGTACCATCTGTTTCCATGAGACAAAAATGCAAGACTGTGTTGTACCTGTAAAAAACAAACGCAGCAAGGAATTGCGTGAGACAAATGTAGTTAGACTATCTTGTGATTGTTAGCATTCACAGGAAAGGGTTCCATGAAAAAAGATTTAGAACTAGGCCTATGTTGTAAGTTTAAAAATAATA
Organism: Elysia chlorotica; assembly: GCA_003991915.1. Lineage (NCBI taxonomy): Eukaryota > Metazoa > Mollusca > Gastropoda > Plakobranchidae > Elysia > Elysia chlorotica. The sequence goes on from RQTK01001952.1 coordinate 19,024, forward strand.
TATGTTTTGAAAGACTGCATACATGAAGCATCGTTGGCCCAACGCATTTTGTAAACAAACACAGCAAGTGTGAGTTAGACTATCTCGTAATTGTTGTTAGCATGCATAGCAACGCTTTCCATGAGACATAAATTTAAGACGATGTAGTAACTGTGAGTATACATGTAATTATATGGCAAGACTGCATACCTGAAGCATCGCTCGCCCAACGCCTTTAGTGTCAGACCGGATAAACCCGAACACATGGTTCTCTTGCAGCTGTGACAGAGACATGAGAAAATGAAAAGTTAGGCGCAGATTGCACCCTGTTTTATTTCAAGAGCGCACTATTAGAAATATTTGATTGTTTGTTGCTAAGCTTCCAACGCCAGCACTACATGGGCTATATTGTGGGCTCCAAGACTAAGGTCTGACAATTTTACGTGCTGCCACACAGAGACAGAGCGGGGATACCATGTCTCCTGTCTCAGCCAGTCACATTAAATTGACACCGACCCAACCAGTAGGGGACGAAACATTAATCAATATCTATTAGTTATAGGATGCTTTGAAATATTTTTCAGTCTACTGACCCTACTAAACCTATGCAACAACAATATAAATTATTTTAGGTGTGACTTACAGTTCAATTACATATACATTTCTCACTTTTACGCAACGAGAGGGGAGAGAGAGAGGGGAGAGAGAGTGTGTGTGTGAGAGAGAGAGAGAGAGAGAGAGAGAGAGAGAGAGAGAGAGAGAGAGAGAGAGAGAGAGAGAGAGAGAGAGAGAGAGAGAGAGAGAGAGAGAGAAAGAGGGACAGAGAGAAAGAGAGAAAGAGAGAGGGAGAGATGGAGAGAGAGGGAGAGAGAGATTGAAAGAGAGAGAGACCAACGTGTTATTACATAAGAGCGGTACACTCTGGTGAAGTCATTCTTCGGGATGTGGATGTCCTGCTCCCAGTTCTGGTCTGAGGAGGCGGTCAGAGAAAGGTCAAGGCCGAATTCGTTCCTGTTGGGATCCTGGGATGCGTACAAGCTCAAGGCTTCAAGAGCTACGATTGTGTCCTGTGAAAGAATATTGTGGCCAGAAAGAATAGCATTAGCAGCTTGTAGAGTTGCTACATTACTAACAAATACAAAATCCGTTATTATTTTCCACCAGGCTTAGGTACCTGTGAGGGCGTTGGCACATTTTGGCTCTCGTAAGTCATTCAGCTGTAGTTATACTATATGCATTTTCTCCTAACTCAAAATGCGTTTTGGGAGTCGATCAATGTCTTGATGTAAAATAAACAGTTATGGTAAAGCTGAGGTCAGATTCGATTTTTAAGGTAAGAACTGGTGCTCAAAGTGTTGAAGGAAAAAAATCCCTAGCCACTGAGCAACTACCTGAAAAAGCAATAATTTAATTTAAAACGTGTATATGTGTACAAGCTGGGGTATCCGTTCATACGAACAGGTTGAATATATTGGATATTTTTTAAAAGGGGAAATTTTGATTTTAGTAAGCCCAATATTATTTAAATTTTAAGAGCCCAATTTTGCGGTTTCTTTTTAATTTATTCATTTTTGTTGTTGTTATTGTTGTTTTTGTTGTTGTTGTTGTTGTTGTTGTTGTTGTTGTTGTTGTTGTTGTTGTTGTTGTTGTTGTTGTTGTTGTTGTTAATGTTTTAAATAATATGGTATAGGTGAAATTTGTGCTTAAATACATTATTCAGAGGGCAAGAGTGAAAAGAGTTTTCACTGAATAGTGTGCGAGATACCTGAGTGGAAGAAAAGCCAGCAAACGAGTTCCTCATAGTGTTGAGCCAGCTCATAGTCATGTCCCTCTGCGACAATAATAATAATAGTAATAATAATAAGAATGTAATATCCTTCCCCCGCCAGCATCGCTTCGCCTCGCTCCCAGTGTGGCCTTGTCTTTTAAGAAACAAAGCTGACTTTACTCACCTGCACAGAGTAAGCGTCATTGAGTAACTCCTGGCGAGGGTCAAAGTAGGATTCCGTGTTCAATATTTTACCCGGGTTTCTATACACGCGCTGATTGGCGAAATACATGTAGTCCGCTGGGGAGAGAGAGCAAGGATGGTGGCGAGATGTCATAACTGATGCATAATTTCATTCGGAAAACACTTTCATGCAGTCTAAATCAACAAGTATGAGCGAATCCACCTAATGGAACACTATTTCCTGAAAAATTTGCGCTAAGATAACATAAAATTTCTACAGAATTTTATCACTGAAGGCCATAGGTTAGAAACATATGCGTCCGTATTTAAGCTATTAACACCCTGCCTAAAGATTTGAAAGTGTGGGTTCTGTGGTAAAAAAAAAGGTTGGTCTGCGACTTGAACATTGAAATGTCGAAGTGTCCTTCTAGAACTAGTTATGGTGGTTAATGAATGTGCTCAGTCGCGGAAGGATGACGAGGTGGTCCAGTTGATAGAGCAAAGCGTCTTTTAATCCGAGTTTATGGTTTGAATCCCCGATAAGGCTTTCTTCGGTTTTATTATAGTGTGAGCAACAGAGTCCTAGTTATCCAGCTTTTAACTCCCGTCGCCGTATGGAACCCTCCTTGGAATTCTAACAGGAGAGATTCGTTTATACAACCAGAACTAAGCCCCACTTGTGGTGGAAGATGCTAAACTTAAAGTCTGCAAATACATTTTGATGTTTCCATGTCACACCTCCGACGATATGTGATTTTGGACATCAAGTTCCAACACGGTTTGTAATACATATGGGGAGAGTCATGGTGGACGAGGTAGTTGAACTGTAGAATTGAGGATTTCCGGGTGCACCCTATCAGACTGGCTTGTTCTCTACTGGTTGGGTCAGTGTCAGTGTATTGTGACCTGCAGTGACAGTAGTCCTGGTACACACGATGTCTAAGCGTTAAATCACGTAACTATCGCCGCTTAGAATTTTTAGGAACCTAGGAGCATTTTAACAAGGAGACAAGCTCCTCTCCTACATCGAATAAGAATGAGAATGTTAATGGAACACAAAGGAAAAACTGATTAACAGATTTCACATTTATTATAAAACAAAGCCAATACTTACAGTCGTTTCTCTTGAGCTTCAACAGCCTATCTGGCAAGTCGCTGTTGGTCTGGGTCAAGGTCAGAGCGTAGGCGCTGATTGCCATGAAGAAGACGTCACTGTCGCTCATCTGGGCCGCCTGGCTTGTCAAGTACCGCGCTGCCGCTCGTTTGGCCGGCTCGATGTCCTTCCACGTAGGTGGATTGGTGAGTGTTTTATGGATAAATGTTTGAACATTGAATCAATCTTGACGAGAATAAAGAATGCTTAGTATACCGGCTCGATATCCTTTCAGGCAGGTGGATCGGTGGGTTTAGTGTGGTTAACGGTTTAAAAATTAAATCAATCTTGACGAGAATAAAGAACAGTTTTTATTCTGCTCATAAATGCTAAGAATACCGCCTCGATATCCTTCCAGGCAGATGGATCGGTAGGTTTGGTGTGGTTAAAGGTTTGCACATTGAGTTAACTTGACGAGAATAAACAATAAGTTTTTTTTTTCTGCTCATAAATTAATGCTTGGCGTTATATATAGGCTATATTGTAAACAGGTCCCAAGATCAACGTCGGACAGTTTTACATAGAAATAGTGCGGGTATACCACGACATCAAACATGGCATTCAATGTAATTCCCAGACAAATCCCAGTCGCCAGTTTTGAATGGTCATTTGTCTCATCCATTTTATCATTATTATGTTATTATCATCTTTCAAACAAGTCCATATGAAAAAGAGGATGCCAGTTTTAACAGCTACCCTTCTCTCTTCTAAAATACAGCCCATAGATCATCAATACCGCGGGTTCTCACCTTTGAAGAGTCCGAGATATGAGACAGCGCTATGATGACGTAGGCTGTAAGAGGAATCGGGTGGGTCAGCATCTTGTTGTTCTTCATCTGCTCCAGGGATGCCTGTCGACAGAAGTGAGGAGTGAGAAGACCATAGAAAGAGTTTTAATTAACGATACTTCACAGCAGTGGGCCGAGCTGAAGTGGGTCGACCAGAAACGAATCAGGTGTTAACACTACTACTAACAATAAATAGAAGAATACGCACAACTTAGCAACTGAGGGACACAATAAATGAAACACAACTAGAAATTATAGAGAAAATACATGCAAACGTTTCGCCTTTAATGACTACTACTACTACTACTACTAAAACTACTACTACTACTACTACTACTACTACTACTACTACTACTACTACTACTACTACTACTACTACTACTACTACTACTACTACTACTACTACTACTACTACTACTACTACTTATGCCAGTGCTGCTGCTACATTGAACCATATTTACCATTTTCCGATCAAAAGCCAAGTCCATTTCTTCAGGTTCAAAAGCACCAGTAGTTGTATTCTGTTTTGATATGATATAAGCTACTGCTCTGGTGAGAACTTCTTTGGGTATGAAGAGGTCCGTATCCCAGGAGCCCTTCACTCGAGCCAGGGCCAGGGTCTTGGCTACAAATGCTGTCAGCCTGTAGAAAGGTGTCCATATAGAATAAGCTAACCGTTTTGTTGATACAATGTAGTAAGCAGCAATGGAAGAAAGAAGGGGAAAAGAGAGAGAGAGAGAGAGAGAGAGAGAGAGAGAGAGAGAGAGAGAGAGAGAGAGAGAGAGAGAAAGAGAGAGAAGAGACAGAGGGACAGAGGCGAGAGAGACAGACAGACAGACAGACAGACAAACAGACAGACAGAACGTGAGACAGACAGACAGAGAGACAGAAAGACAGACACATGCATATATACAAATAAAATATGGTGAAATAGATAGATCAGTAGGTAGACAGATAGATAGATAGATAGATATATAGATAGATAAATGAATACATATATATATTTATATGTAGGTAGGTAGATAGAAAGATAAACAGATAAATGGATAAAGAGTTGAATAAATAGGGATAAAACTATAAACCCATTAAATACAAAAAGCTGACTTCTTACAGTCCAATTTATGTTTTTTAATTTAAATTTGAACTTGAGAGCAGATATTTATTTCCTTTCAAAACTTTAGGTGTTTTAATGAAGTTTGAATTAGCATTATTTCAGAAGAGAAGTAAACTTACCAAACACTGGATTTTTTGTCATCCCTGAACATTTTAAACGAGCCATCCTCGGGAGCCATGTAGCTTAGAAGCCTTTGAAATACTGTAGATAAGTAGATTAAAAATAGAGTAAAACTATATGCATTTCGTTTATTTATGTACCGGAAACTAAGATCGTATTCAAAATGAAACCTGGCCGTAATTAGGCTGCCACACTGGGGTTAGCTTAAGAATCGTCATAAGATAATTTTATGCGAATATGAAGCAGTACAAGTTTTAAACTACCAGGACGTTGTACCTACGACCCATTCTCTCTAACTTGATTTAAATACTAATTGCAACCAATTGCAAAATGTCTACAATACTGACTGTATTGATCACAGTACACTTAAGTTTTGCATTATATCCTTGGTGTTTCTTAAAACTAAAAAAATTAAAGAAAAAAAACCCGGCAAGTTTTTTTTTGTTTAAAAATAAGTTGTAACACTGTTCCCCGGGGCTCCCCATGTGCGGTAGTAATAAAAAAAATTATCAAACATTACTCTTGATATGCACCCAAAAGGTAGCCTAGATGCTTTCGGTTGGAGTATAAAATTAATCGTTGTACTTACAATCCCGTAGCCAAAAAGCAACCAAGCAAGCCATTAATTAACATGCCCACCTGTATTGAGGTCTTTAAAACGTGCGCTCCTCCTCCAAGTCGACCTGATTGAACTCATATTGGAGACCAAGAACAGCACTTGAAATTGTCATACGTTAGTCTTAGGACTCGTCCACAGTATAGTCAACTTTGTGCTGATGTGGGAAGCCGAGCAACGATTGAAACTCAAATCAAACTGTGCTGAGATTATTTAAGACGTGCACCTACTCCTCTAAGTCAAACTGTTTTGGACTCTAATGAAAGATCAAGCGCATCACGTAAATTGTCAGACGTTAGTCTTAGAACCCGATCCATATGATAGCCTTTTAGCGTTGACTTAGTACGCTTAGCAAATCAAACTCAAACTGGAACTAAACCCATCTGTATTAAGGTATTTTAGGGCGCGAACCTCCTTCTAAGTCAACCTGATTGGACTCCAATTGGAGATCTAGAAAAGGACATGGAATTGTCAGACGTTAGTCTTGGGTGGTTTCTCCACAATATAAACTGGAACTAAGACCCACCTGTGTTGAGGTCTTTCAAGACCCGGGCTTCCTCCTCCATGTCGACCTGGTTGGACTCCCACTGGAAGAGCAGGACGTGGATGTTGTAGGCCAAGTTGAAGGCCGCCGACTCGCCGCTGCCGTAGGGCCGGTACAGGACGTTCTCCGCGTTCAGGATGTTCTCGAAGAAACCAGGCGCTACCACGTCCCCTGATAGGGAGAGAGAGGGGGGAGAAAGGGGGGAGGAGAGAAGAGAGAGATATAAAGAAAGGGAGAGAGAGAGAGGAAAAGATGGAGAGAGATATACGACGGAGAGATATTGAGATAGTGGGAGAGAGACAGAGGCAGAGGGAGACAGGGAAAAAAAAAGAAAGAGAATGACAGAGAAATAAAGATGGTTCTTAAGTGTTATAGAGCATTAAACAAAAATGCAGTCTAGGTTTTTTTGAAGATGGGACAGAAGGCTAGATTTCGAATCAAAGCACATTCTTCTTTTTCTCTGTTATAATAGCCACGAAAGACTAATGTTTGAAGGTTCTTCCACGCCATCGCTCCACAGGTAGGTAAAAATATACTCAACTTCAATACCACAAACAATAAAATCAATAGAGCCAGACTTGGAGC
>RQTK01001953.1:14507-24929 GCA_003991915.1 Elysia chlorotica
TAATAATAGGCTTGGCTAGGGATACAACGATTGCAGTCTCAGGAGACGCTTCTATGTAGATTCTAATTGATATGAATAATGAATTTTAAGGAGAATTGAATTTACAAACACTTGTTCACGTTTATAATTATGTTCAATCTAATAATGGTTGACTTGTGTGTGTGTGTGTATGAGTGTGGTTACATGTTTACCAGAAGAAACTGCATGCTTTTATATATACGATCGTTATAAAGTAAATGAGTTTAAAAGTTATATTTTAGATTTTCAAATATTTTTCTCTACGATCGCAATTTTTTAAAGTAATTATACCTAAATTAAGGTATTACATAATTCACAGCGCTGCACAAAATAAGTTCGTCTGAATCGTGTGATGTTGGACTGTTCGCATTGACGCCGACCCAACCTTTAAAAGGGGAGGGGGGTCAGACAACTAATTTTACTGTAAACTTTTGCATTTCAGGTGGAACAGTTTGGATTTGATCGCATGTCTAAGTTTGAGACGAATACCATTATATTTATAGGTTTCAACCTGCGGACTTGTTGATTAGGTGCCCAAGGCTCGTCCTCTTGCGCCAGTTTTTCCTCTTTTGATGTAAAGAGAGCTCTTTGGCGACTTGCGCTAGATTCACCTCGGTTGAGTCACAAATATAGTCCTACATCTATCATAGAAGTAGCTGTTGAGTTATATACATAATGTTATATAATTATGTAATGGAAGTTCTTAAAATTTTGTTCATCACATCCTGAACAGTACTTTGTGGCCCTTCTTGGAAGGAAAGTTTGACATCTGGCACTTGCATCCAGGTCTTTGCGGACGGTAAGACTTGGGACGATGCCAGGGCTACCTGCAAGCTTCTGGGTGCAGATCTCGTCAGAATCAGAGATAGACAAATGAACAACTTCTTACGAGGTAAGAACACATTAATTTTTTTATGATTAAAAATTATTTCTGGTCTAATATTAATTTTGTACAAATTAACAATTCATATATACGGTAAGAACACGTTTTTGGTGATGAAAAAAAATATCTCTAGTCTACAGCGTAAAGAAAAAATAGTTTGTTTTCAACAGGTCTTGTATATAGAAATTACGAATTCATATATAAGGTAAGAACATATTGTATGATGGTTAGGAAAAGATATCTCTAGTCCAGTTTGTTTTTAACAATGTTAGTACAGGTATCATGTATAAAAAGTACCAATTCGGACAATTGTGTCAATTAAGAACATGAGCAATTCATATATAAGGTTAGAAGACAATCTAGGACAGATTCTCTTTAAATAATGCAGTTTTCTTTAGAAGAAAATACTACCAATATGTTTGACAAGTTTAGTATTAACAGGTACTATAATTACTAATCCATATTTTGAGGTAAGAACATAACACATGGCGCATTCTCTTTAGATAATGCAATTTGATTTGAAGACATAAGAATATGTTTAGAAAGTTTAATACTCACCCGTACAAATTAAAGTATATTTGAAAATCTCAACAATTGAAAACCTTATACTTTTTACTAAACATTGTTTTTAAAAGGGAGCATCGATGATTGCTATTTCATCTTTCATCCCAGATGAAATGCAAGGAAGTAGACTCGATTGTTGGATTGGATTGTGTGCACGTGATGGGAAATTCTATTGGCTTGATGACACAAATGAGGTAAGGAGAAGTAAAAAAAATAAATTTAAAATGAAGTAGTCAGGAAAAAAAAAGATTGAAACATAATTATGTAACTATCCGTAGAAATACCATATAGATAAAACAATCACCACCTTGCTGTAATGGGGTGGGGATGGGGGTTGTTTCCCCCACTTGTTGGACTGTCTATATCATGTGACCAGCTGAGACAGTTGTCCAGGTATCCCCGCACTGTCTCTGTGTGGCAGTACATAAAATTTCATGGAGCCAATTCATGGTATAGCATATATAGTGCTGACGTTGGCACTAAGCAACTAACTTAACCCAACTGTGATCATAGCACGAATACAAAAAGTGTATTTTTTTATAAAAAAAAAACAAAGAAACTTTTGACGGGATTGGAACCGCACCTTGACACGTTATCTTTTTTTATTTATTTACTCTGGGTCTAACGTCTCCTAGATTCCTCTTTAGGGATCCTATAGGGCGATGCTTTAATTAATTAATGTACTGAAAAGTCCAAAATGTTGACAGTTTCTGTATAATAATAAATTGTACACAGTTTTTTTACCATACTGACTTCTTAATGGGTTCTGGAATGCCATGTATGTGGTGTTTAAGAATAATGACACTAACTTTCTAATCTATGCAATGTAAGTACAAAGTTGAAGTAACTTAGGATGCGTTGTAAGCCTTCTTTTTCTTATTTTGTTACGACAATTCGTAAGCTACCGCAACCTTGCACTATTAGCCCTAGATCTCTAAAAACATTATTCATTGTGCCGTTGTTGTTTTTTTCAATTCCAAGGCCACTTTTAGTTTTCTTGATCCGTGGGACCAACCATATCCATATGACTTCGAATGTGTCGAAATGAGCAAGTACGATGGCTACTGGCATGAAACTTACCGAGATAGGAAGAAAGGATATATCTGCGAAAAATTACCAGGTAAATAATACTGTTGGTTGTGTTGCACTGCCAGTAGGACTGACATTTTGCAAAAACGAGTTCACTTTGTTGGAAGACATAAGAAATATGCACGGCACACAAACGTCATGGTGTCATCTTGCAGTAGATCTAAATAATCGTTTTCTGTTTGTGCACCTTGGGTTGTAGGAGCAACATCATTGTAGCTTATAAACTTGTCTTAAAACTTCTTTTTTGAATAATAAACTCAGGACGAGTTGAAAGCTTGGTTAAACATTGTAGTTATGACTTCTTAAATTCCTTTTATAAGACTACACTAAGCCACGCCGTTAAGTATTAGGCCTACTCAATGAGCCTGCTTTACGAGCTACCTTTGACCTACATTAGAGTGATCTTCTAACTACATTCAGTATCTCACATTCCTAATACAATTTGAGCACCAGATTGGTGTGCTTCCAATTCCAAGAAAACTTGTATCTAAATGTAGCCTATCAGGTTTGATCCCACAATTGGGCAAATTTATGTTAAAATTTGTTTTACACGGACCTTTCGATCTGGAGACCAAAACTCTACCACTTGCAACAGTTTGACTATTTCATTTTTTGTCCTTTCTGTTTTATATTGAATACACATTCCTATTAATATAAAGCAAATAATGTAATACCATTTTAATCTGAAAGTGAAAACAGATCTCATTTTCACCTTAGCAACGATATACGACCTCCGTTTTGTAATAAGTAAGTATTGTGCAATAATTGTAGCCCCATGACTAAATATTAATCATTATATCTTTTACAAGTTGTTCTCTCTGTTGCCCCATTTTTTCTCAATGTGTGATTAATTGATTAAGTATCTTTTATCATATGTGATGCAATCGGGGTGAACCATACACAAATCTCTGATATATTTTTTGAGCTATAGCCCTCTTAACATAGAAAAATAATTTTGTATTTACCTTTTTTCAAATAAAATATGTATCCCTGTTTCTAGAAATGATAGAGGAATAACTTTTTTCAATCTATTAAAGTGCACTTCATACTTTTAAGCCACTGTACATATCTTCTAAAAAGTCTCCATTCTTTTGTCATCCCATCTTTTAAACTGTGTGTTCTGTGGTTGCAGTTACAATAATATGCCTCTTTACGCGTTTCATAAAAATAATATGCAAAAGTTATTGATTAAAATTTTCACATTGCATGATTAAGGCATATTCCACTGTTTTGGGGAATTAAAAAAATGTATGAAAGGTAAAAGCTTTGGTTTTAATTATTAATTTTCTAAATGGATGGCAAGCAGATCAATACAAAGAGGTGCTAGCACAAGAGCATAACTATCCTGGTGCTAAGAGAGGGTCAAGCAAATATCTTTCATCATATCTTTTACAAGTTGTTCTCTTTGTTGTCCCATTTTTTTCAGCGTGCTCTGTGGTTGCATTGTAAATTTTCTCTAATATTATTGTTATTACATTGCACATCATTTCTTTTTATTGTAAACTATTCTGAGTCAAAGCGTGTATGGGGTAAAGTGCGTCCCAAGGCAAAGCGACGTATCTGACGAAATTTGAAAATTTCATATTTTTACTTGAAAAGACTTTCAAGGCCATTAGGTGTCTTGGGTCAATTGCAGGACGACGTATCTGCAATACAAATAGGTTAATTTGCTATGTCAAACAGAAGTAACTGAAGAGCAGTGCCCATCCTATATTCACAATGGCAAAGCAAAGTAACTGCAATTCCAATGGCAAAGCAAAGTTACTGCAATTCCAAAGGCAGAGCGACGTAACTGCAATTCCAATGGCAGAGCGACGTAACTGCAATTCCAATGGCAGAGCGACGTAACTGCAATTACAATGGCGGAGCGACGTAACTGCAATTCCAATGGCAGAGCGACGTAACTGCAATTCCAATGGCGGAGCGACGTAACTGCAATTCCAATGGCAGAGCGACGTAACTGCAATTCCAATGGCAGAGCGACGTAACTGCAATTCCAATGGCAGAGCGACGTAACTGCAATTCCAATGGCAGAGCGACGTAACTGCAATTCCAATGGCAGAGCGACGTAACTGCAATTTCAATGGCAGAGCGACGTATCTGTGAAGTTACGTCGCTCTGCCATGGATCCAAAACGCCCAGAGCGCATTTACGTCAAATGACACACCTTTGCACAAGATGCATCTGAAAGTAATCGAATTTCCATGTTGGCGCAATCAAACCAAGACATCGCTAACGATCACCGGTCTTTTCTCAAGGTTTTAAATCAATCAGTTACCATTCTCAATTCAAAGTCATGGCTAAAAGGGTGAGTAGTTTTTTTATTGTATGTAAAACATTCAGAACTTCAAAATTGCTTTTTAAAATATGATTTATGCACAGATTTAATCTAGATCCAGTTTCTAACCAAGATTTAGGTCTAGTTCTAGATCTATATTTGATTAGTATATTTTCAAAGCATTGGGTCTAGATCATATATAATTTTAAAGGCCAGGCGAATGTTTTTTTTAATAATTTTTTGCTGTCCAATTCCTCTTTAAAATAGGACGTTACAGGGCATCCCCCTACCTTAAAACAACAAAAAAACATTCGTCTAGCTTGTTATGAGAACATAGCAGCTGACTAAAAAAAAAAGGGGGGGGGGGTGCTAAACTAGCAGATAACCGCGCTCGATTCCTTACTGTGTTAAAATTCTTATCTTCTTTTTATTTTCCACGATCTTTGATTTTTGAATTTATTTTGAATTTTTTTGTCATTAGGATATTCTAGAAGAGAAAAATGTCGGTTCTTAGCATGGAGAAAAGTAAGAGCTCTAGATTTGCTTGGTTTTTCTTCTTCTTCAGCATAATTATGAACTCCGAAGAGGTTCGTGGTCTGCTAGTACTGACTGATTCTTATTCTGAAGATGACCAGATCATTGATGGTGACAGCGACTTGACAGACATTCCTGAGCCTGGTTCCCATTCAAGCAGCGAAGATGAGTCTCCAAGAAAAAAAAGGAAGCATGTGTGAAGGTTAAAAAATATCTGCATCTGACACGTTGGATCCTTGTCGCAGCTTCCTTCAGGCTCTGCTTCTGCTATCATTCATCCCTTGTCGCAGCTTCCTTCAGGCTTTGCTTCTAACACTGTTGATCCACTATCTCAGCTCACATCAGGTCCTACCACAGCTTCCGTCGACGTACCAGTGCAGTCTCCTGCAAGCTCTGTCCCTGCCTCCATCGAGACAGTAACACAGCTTCCTTCACCCACTCATCCAATAAAGAAGAAGAGAGCAAGAACTATTGAAGAGCGAAATAAAAGGGTGCACCAATTTGTGCAAGCTGGAATGCAACAAGACATTCAGCAATGAGAACAAAATAAAAATTAACAGAGAGTGTTGGTCGCTTCATCCTGAAAATAGACGACAATTTGTTTGGCATACGATAAAGCAAGAAGCAATAAAACGCCATACCACCAACAATTCGAGTAAGCGTTTTAAAACACACCGCTACTTTTTACGACGATCTATGGAATCTGGTATGCAAGGTATTCTACCTGACCACCCTTGGATATAACGAAAAAAGTGATTCTGCAGTAAGGAGAATTCTCCACAGTGCACCTGTTGAGAGCACAAGTCCTGTTGCTGACAAGAGAGGGAGACATGAGCCATATAACAAACTGGCCCATGATGACATTGCCCGTCACATTTTACAGTATAACCCAGCAGTGCATCACTACAGGAGGGAGCACGCACCAAATCGCCTATACCTTCCTTCTGACATAACAATAACTGACATGCATGCTGACTTTTGTCGAGAAGTGAAGCGAGTCTGTTTAGCGACATATCGTAAGGAAGTGGAGAGATTGAATATCAGTTTTGCTGTGTTGGGCGCAGAGTGTGCGAGACATGTAAAAAGCACTCGGAGCACATGGGTGATAGAGGCACTGCCGAGACCTGCGGATGTGAGCTGTGCCAACACCATTCAGAGCACATAAGGAGAAGGGACAAGGCCAGGACTGCTTACAAAATGGATGCCGGAAGAACTCCTGGTGATCAACAGATCATAGCATCCGTTGACCTACAAAAAGTAATGATGCTGCCCCGCCTGCCAGGATTAAAGTCATGTGCCTTTACTAAAAGAATCGCTGTCTTTAACGAGACATTTGCGGGGCTTGGCACATCGTGTACCAACGTCGCGGTTGTGTGGAATGAATCCGTTTCCGGTAGAAACGCCGATGACATTAAATGGGACATTTTTCAAGAAGGAGAGAGATGCAAAATCCTTCATTCTGTGGGGCGATAACTGCAGTGCCCAAAATAAGATTTGGACTTTTTTAGTTTCCTCGCCACAGCAGTGAACAGCCATTGACATCTCGGCTAATGAAATCACCTTCAAGTATCTCGAAACAGGCCACACATTCATGGCTGCTGATTCGGTGCACCACAGCATAGAGAGGCAACTGAAGAAATGTGGGGATGTCAGAGATTTTCAAGAGTACGTTGATTCCCTGGAGAAAGTTCCATGCAAAGTGATCAACATGGAAGCAACCAGTTTCAAGCTTTGGAAAGATCACTACAACAGAGCAAATTTAAACAAGCTCTCGAACATGGCAGTCATCCAGTTCAGAAGAGGGTCACGACTGCTCTTCTACATGAAAGCAATACCCCTTTCCTCACCGCTGATTTTTTGAAGAAGAAGTCTAACATAAGTGTTCTGCCTGAGGACAGGAGCACCCCTAAGGGAATTCCTAAATCAAAAAAGGACGGTATTGTTCTGGGAACAGCTGCCAACAAATGATGAAGTTGTTGACCTTATCGATACTATTTAATTCATAAGTGTTTGATTCACATGTTTCAGGCTCTTTAAGGATTTTCTGTGGAATATCCTTTTTTCATTCAGATCAATTGGAATACTTTATTTGTTTGTGCGGTTGTTTTATTTTTAGCGATTGTGATTAAATACAATGGTGTCTGAAGACACTAACATTACAGATCTTTAATTGGTTTAAGGTGCTTGATTCTATAAAGTAGTCTAAATTATGTTATATAAATAATGAGATACTGCCGATAATACTTTTTGTCCTTCATTATGTTCAGTTCCGTATATTGCGAAAATTTAGCTTTATAGTTAACATGTTTTCTTTCGACAATAAAACAGCTAAATCTTATCATCACGTTTATTGGTTTGCTTGAAAAGAAATGCGTGTGGGTTGCCAATTGCTTACATCTATTTACAATTTATTAGATAATTCTCATCTTCCAGGGCTTTGGAAACATATTATTGTTTTGCTTATTTTATTAAAAGAGTTCCTTCTTGTAAATTTTCTAAATTTCACTTCAAGTTTATTCTACACGTTTCATGAAAATCCAACGCTATAAGTCTTGTTTTGTTTTCGTTTTCTTGTTTTAATTGGCTGTCTTAATACGTTTTGTTTGTTTTTCTTTTTTTCTCCAAACAGGGCGTCATGAATGATTAAAGTTCCACAGGAGGTTTAAATTTTTTTTTTAAACATGGTCTAAACAAAGAGTTACGCCGTTTTTCCTTAGGACGAATATGACTATTCTCTGAAAAAAAAATCAATTGCAGAATGACGTAACTACAATTACGTCATTTCCGACCGAATATAAGTGAATCAGTTTCATTATATTTTGCATGTTTTTCGCGATTTACTCAAAAACCATACATAGTGTAGATACGTCACTTTGCCTTGGGGCGGCATATGATTTATTGTGTCCATTTTTTTCCCAGACTGCTCTGCTGGAAGGTACGGAGATAGATGTCAGTATTCCTGCAGTAGTCACTGTGGGGGCCCAGGAAAATCATGTGCCAAGACAAACGGAACATGTCATTCTGGGTGTGACTCAGGGTATACAGGAGCAAAATGTGATTCTAGTAAGCCAAATTAAATATCCCTGACCCAGGGTATACTGAAAAAAAGTGTGAAAATCTGAAACAAAGTGAGCTAAATTAATTATTTTTGATCCACTGCATGCAGGAACAAAACGTTGTACAATATGGATTTGTATTGACTGCAATATAAATATATGTACCTCAATGTGTTTAAAAAGCCCAATGACTAAAAAAAAATTAAAAAAAGCTCTCATTTGCCTCAACAATTTTTCAATTCTCAAATTGTAATTGAGTTTTACTGGGGATAAATATTAACTTGCGGTTTGTCTTTTTTGAGTTTAAGAGCAAATGTAAAGTTATTGATCATTAATGCGCTCTAAAACCATCCAATGTAATCAATGTGTTACTGTAATAAGTTAAAACGATTTTCTTCTCTCCCCTGCCACACAGGATGCAGTGAAGGAAGATACGGGGCTAGTTGCTTGAAGCTCTGCAGTGAAAATTGTGCTGGGTCAAGCAATGCCTGTCATCATGTCAGTGGGAGATGCAATCTTGGCTGCGACCCGGGCTACACAGGTGTCACGTGTGATCATAGTAAGTTCACCGTACTTTTGGCTACGACGCAGGGTACACGGGTGTAATGTTTGACCATAGTAAGTTGGCTATGACTCGTGCTAAATAGGTGACATGTGGGAACATAGTAAGTTGGCTATGACTCGTGCTAAATAGGTGACATGTGGGAACATAGTAAGTTGGCTATGACTCGTGCTAAATAGGTGACATGTGGGAACATAGTAAGTTGGCTATGACTCGTGCTAAATAGGTGACATGTGGGAACATAGTAAGTTGGCTATGACTCGTGCTAAATAGGTGACATGTGGGAACATAGTAAGTTGGCTATGACTCGTGCTAAATAGGTGACATGTGGGAACATAGTAAGTTGGCTATGACTCGTGCTAAATAGGTGATATGTGGGAACATAGTAAGTTGGCTATGACTCGTGCTAAATAGGTGATATGTGAGAACATAGTAAGTTCACGGTACTCTTGCCTGTGATCCAGGGTGCACATGTTTCGTGTGACCATTGTAAGTTCATTGTACTCTTGGCTATGACTTGTGATACACAGGTATCGCGTCTGAAGAGGGTTTTCAGCCAACCGGGAAATTGGATGTCATTTTTTGCCGTCGGGAACAGGCCAAAAAAGCCATAAAACACTACAAAAACAGGGAAAAACTAGAAAAAATAAATTCAGCGTGACCATGCCTTTTAATGGAAATGTAATAGTTAATACTTGGATTTGTCAATACCGTATTCCCACTAATTGTTGCATCGGACCGACCGAGAAGGATTCATATTATTCTGGACTGTCGCTTTGTGACATCACATAAAATTTTCGTATGTTAGTCTTGGGGCTTGTCAGGATATAGTCAGTATAGTACCGGCGTTGCAAGCTAAGCAACTACAAGTACAAAAATAAATTGAGGACATCATGCCTCATATACATATGAAATGTTCAATTGGTAGTTTTTTTGTTGTTTTTTTAATTCTTCAAAAACATCCTTGCAACATAAAAAAGGATTTTGCAATCATGTGAATAAAAAGACACTTTCTAGCATTGCTTATGTCCACCATATGATTTATATTTATGCAATCTCTTAATAAATCCATATAAAATATATGTCACAATTAGGTTTTATCTATAATGCTCATCTACCAGTAGATGGAGTCAGTCCAATCGCAAACCATCTGCATAATAAGTATTTGATTTGTTAACCGTGTGCGTTTTTGTATGTGTGTGTGAGTGTATAATGTTTAAATAAAATACTACTACTACTACTACTACTACTACTACTACTACTACTACTACTACTACTACTACTACTACTACTACTACTACTACTACTACTACTACTACTACTACTACTACTACTACTACTACTACTACTACTACTACTACTACTACTACTACTACTACTACTACTACTACTACTACTACTACTACTACTACTACTACTACTACTACTACTACTACTA
>RQTK01001954.1:0-25620 GCA_003991915.1 Elysia chlorotica
GTTGTTGTTATTGACGATGTTGTTGTTGGTGTTGTTTTTGGTGTTGTAATTGTCGATGTTGTTTCTTTTGTGGTTACTGTTGTATCGTCGATGTTGTTGTTGCCATTGTTTTTGTTATATAGTTGTGGTTGTTTTTTGTTGTTGACGATGTTGTTGTTGTTTATATGATTTGGTTGTTGCCGATGTTGATTTTGTTGTTTCAGGATTTGGGTGGGGGTTGATCAGGCAGTAAAAGAGATGGATGCACTATAGTAAAAAGGGGCAGTAGGAAAAAGTCGTTCCAGAACATCTGACACAATTACCAAATTGGTAAGTCTCTCTCTATGTGTGTTTGGAGGAAGCGGCGACTGGTGGTTTGTACAGTGTTGTATCACAAGTCCCGGATTTGATTTCCAATCGAACAGCCTCATACCTACTGTTTGGATTAGTGTCCGTAAACCACAACTTGCTGAGACAGGAGCCCTCCTTATCAACTGTGTCTGTGAGTCTCGGTATTCAAGTTTCCAGACTTTCTTTTGAGAGCCACCCCCTAGATAGCCTAGTTGCTCATCATGGTCGTTTAAAGATCGATAGAATCAAAATCGAAAAGTAGAGTCCAATGCGTCTACCTTGGCTTGTGGTAGTGCTAGGCGCTCACCAGGACTTCTATTAGCTAGTTTATGGATGACTAAATAATTATAATTATATCAGGCTCCCCTAAGAATCGTAGCAATGGAACCCACGAAACGCTAAATGTATAACACGTGTATATGTAACCGGCAACACCGTAGACCATTGCGTTTGTCTAGAGAATGTGGAGTCGGCTAGTCGTTTTGGTCAGATAAAAGTCCATACTCTGCAGGCTAACGGTTTGTCTCAAAATGATCAATATGGTGTGTTACTGTTAGTCGTTTATTGCAACTCTTGGGTATTTTGTGATAAAAGGTCACGCACGTGCTCATGGATAACAATGTATACAGTTGCTTGATATACACATTGTTAATTATTGAAACGAACGAGCCTGTCAATCCAAGATGTTATCATGTCACTAGTAGCCTGAACTGCATGCATCATATCCTCCATCAAGATTTGTTAAAGGGTACTGAAGGGTTATTATTATGGTCGGTTGTTTTGAGATGTGCATTACATCATGTACATATGGGTAATTCCCTGAATTTCAATCCACTATGCATCGTTATGATTTTCGTTTGTTCATGTTTGGTTAGAAAGAGAGAGAGAAAGAGAGAGGGAGATAGCGAGTGAGTAAGAGATACAGAGAGATATAGAGCGAAAAAGAGAGATAGAAAAAGAGAGAAAGATACAGAGAGATAGAGAGAGAGAAAGAGATACAGAGAAAGAGATACAGAGAGATAGAGAGAGACAAAGAACTAACGCAAGCGGTCGTGGTAGAGCCTTGGGTCCGGATTCGAAACCTACTAACGGTAGTACATGTATCGGTAAAAATTAATTTTATTATCCGATTTCGTCCCCTACTGGAGGGGGAGGAGGGGCAAACTGGCGAAAGTGGTGGAGCGTTGGTCACCCACTCGATAGGTCCTTGGTTTGAACCCTAGCGATCTTGCGCTATACTGGTTGGGTCGGTGTCAGTTTAATGTTAACGGCTGAGACAGGGGTCATGGTATTTTAGTCTATGAAAAATTGATTTGATACTTTCTATCGTATTTTGGATAAATCACTATATAATCTTTAATTAATCTATGAAATATTGATTTGATACTTTCTACCGTATGTTGGATAAATCACTACATAATCTTTTATCAGTCTATGAAATATTGATTGGATACTTTCTACCGTATGCGCAGGCTGTTCGTGACAAAAGAAAACATCAAGGTTAACGACAATGACACGATTCAGTACATCCAGCCTGAGGTATACGTGTTTGATAGAGAAGCCTCCGTCGGGCCGGAGACTGACACGTTCACCACACTCAACTGCCTGTTCTATGTGAGTACTTCCTTACAGATTTAGGCTCACTTTCTTACAGTCAACTGTCTGTTTTTTTAGTGATTCCATAAATATATAGAGACACTTTCTAACGCTCAACTGCCTATTCTATTATCTCTCTCGCTTTCTCTCTCTCTCTGTCTCTCTCTCGCTTTCTGTCTCTCACTGTCTCTTTCTATTTCTCTCTCTCTTTCTCTCTCTCTCTACATATCAATTTATACAGTTTAATTCGAGTGTTATCGATTCTGGGGGTACACACTGGCTCAAGTTATATGGATCGTCTGTCCTACTCTAAAGATCCCTGGTTCAAAATTTACACTCTATCAAAAATGTAATGGTCCGATTTCGTCCCAATACCTTTTGTGTCGGTGTCAGTATCATGAAACCACCTGCAACAAGAGTTTTGGTCTCCCCACCCTATCTCGTGTGTGGCAACACATAAAATTGTCAGACGTCATATTTACAGCTCGTCCCTAATACTTGTATAGGCTTTACAGTGATGACGTTGGAAGTAAAACAACAATACAGTCAAAATCTTGTGTTTTTACAGTAGTGTTGACATTAAAAGACAACCCGAAAGGGTAAGAGTTTACTGTTTGTTTGTTTTTTATGTGAAGGTTATCACTTTATAATGAATAAACGAAGTGAGAGAAGTACTCCTTGACAGCTATGATAATACTATGAAAGTTTAGTTGTTTTTTTTTTGTTTTGTTTTTTGTGGGGATTTGTGATTTTCTTTTGTTTTGTTGTGTTGCTTTTTGTGCACCATGTAAAAAGTACCATACGTGACAGATCGGGAGTGCGGCCGTTCAAATCCAACGATCGATCAAAAATCTATTTGTCCGATTTCCCCCAACTTGTGATTTCGGTGTCAGTATAATGTGACTGGCTGAGACAAGCGTCCAGGTCTCCCCCAACCTGCCTCGTGTGTGTCAGTACACAACATTGACAGACTTCAGTCTTGGGGTCCTTCTACATTAATATAGCCGTTGAACCCACTCAACTCAACCACTTATGTGAGTCTCCCGTGTTCTTTTTTCTCTCAGAGAAACAACACCAATTCTGGTGTGTTTAACGTCTTCTCGGGTACCAGCGGGAATTTCGATAACTATGAGCTCATTGACCGATGGAATGGTCAGAGGTAAGTTTTGCAGGCTTTGTAATCTATGTCATAATAACGGATGACTTAATTGTTGGTGTTGTCGATGTTGTTGCTGTTGTTGCTGATGTTGTTCATGTTGTTGATGTCGCTGTTTTCGTCGTCGATATTGTTGATGTTGATAATATTGATGGTGTCATGTTATTGATGTTTTTCTTGTTGTCGTCGATGTTGTTGTGGCTAAAATGCTGTTATTGTTGCTGTTCTTGTTGCTGCCGCTACTGTTGGTATCGTCGATGTTGTTGCTGTTGTTGTTATTGATGGTGCCATGCTGTTGATATTGTTGCTGGGGTTGTTTTGTTGGTGTAGTTGTCGATGTTGTTTGTGTCGTGGTTGTTGGTTTTGTTGATATGCTGTTATTATTGCTGTTGTTGTTGTTGCTGCTGCTGTTGTCGTCGTCGATTTTGTTGTTGATGTTGTTGTTGTTGAGAATACCATGTTATTGATGATGATGTTGTTGTTGTTGTTTGTCGATGTTGTTTGTGTCGTGGTTGTTGGTTTTGTTGATTGCTGTTATTATTGCTGTTGTTGTTGTTGCTGCTGCTGTTGTCGTCGTCGATTTTGTTGTTGTTGTTGTTGTTGTTGTTGTTGTTGTTGATTGTTGTTGTTGTTGTTATGTTGTTGTTGTTGTTGTTGTTGTTGTTGTTGTTGTTGTTGTTGTTGTTGTCATTGTTTGTTTGTTTTTATGACGATCTTATTGTTGCTGTTATTGTTGCTGTTGTTGTCAATATGAATTTGTTGTTGATGTTACTTTTGTTTCCAGGGTAGGGGTGGAGATTGATCAGGCAGTGAGAGAGAGAGGGACAGACTGTAGTAAAACGGGGTATTGGGACAAAGTCGTTACAGAATATCTGACATAATTACCAAATTGGTACGGCTCTCTGGTTTGTTAGGAGGAAGCGGCAACTGAGCTAATTTGGTGGGTTGTACAGTTTTGGATCACAAGTACATGAGTTTCCATTCATTATGCATAATTATGGTTTTCGTTTGTTCATGTTTGGTTAGATGTCTGTTTGTTATGACCCAGGGGAAATTTTCTGATCTGGTGTTTAAAGGCTAGAATAGGTTCTGGTGGATCTTTAATTAGGTTTTCCCCTGTTGGTCTATTATTTGCCCATACTTATGATGATAATGGCGGTATGAAATGTGATGTTAACGATTTCCCTTCTATGTGTCTTTTCAGGAAGCTGAATCTGTGGAACAGCGATTATTGCAACAGAATCGCAGGAACTGGTAGGTTGTAATGAAAAGGAGCAAGAGGTAGAGCGTTGATCTACCAATCTGGAGATCCCGGGTTCGAAATCCACGATCGGCCAAAATTTATTTGTCCAATTTCGTCCCCTACTGGTTGGGTCGGTGTCAGTTTAATGTGACCGGCTGAGACAGGACCCCAAGTCTCCCCGCCTGTCTCGTGTGTGACAGCACATAACATTTTCAGACGTCAGTCTTGGGACCCGTCCACGATGTAGCCTAGTCTTGCTGCTGACGCTGGACGGTAAGAAATCAAATAACTCACCCAGCAGTGAGATGATCAGTAATTTGAAAATTAAAATATTCCCCACCAGCAAATAACATGATTTTAAAAATGTGTTTGTGAGTATGTAGAAAAAAAGGGGGAAAAAAAGGGGGGGGGGTTAGGTTGGATCGAAAGTCTCTTCACCATCAAATACCAACGGTGCAACGGTGAAAGTATAATAATGCTGTATGCATGCATGTGATTTGCCATATTGTTTGTGCAAATTTGATGTCTAACTAGGTCAAAATGGCTCCCAATACCTTATCACAGTAGATCAGTTAAGTATCCCTTTAAGTACCACTCATGATTGTAAACTTTCTTTTAACGCACATATTGAAATACTGATTAAAAAAGCTAATCAACGACTATATTTTTTAAGGAAATTAAAGTCTTTCGATGTCGATTACAATATTATGAAAATCTTTTATGTTTCCTGTATCCAAAGTTTAATTTCTTTTGGAATTACATGTTTTGGAGGAAACCTATCAAAAGCCCACTCGCAAAGAGTAGAAAAAATAATAAAGAGAGCTTCCCGAATTATTGGCTGTGAACTGACGTCTTTCAGAGACATGTATTTTTTACAAGTAATTAAAAAAGCTAAATGTATTACATCAGACACAAACCATCCTCTACATAGTGAATATGAAACGTCCAAAAGAAGCAACAGACTATTATCAAAAAGAGCAAGAACAGATAGATACAAAAACTCATTTATACCAGCATCAATTAGGCGGCTGCAAAATAGCTTTAACTAGAGCGGGGCGAACGTTGGTCTCCGGGTCGGGAGAATCGCAGTCGGGAACTTTGTGTTTGTATGCAGTATTAAATGTATTCTTGTATATGCGTGAAGAGGTGTGTGTTTGAAATCGCTCATTATATTTTATTATTATTATCATCATTATCATCGCTAATTTTTATGTCACACATGTACAACTGGTGTATTTATGTATGTATGACCACGAAAAATTTCCCTATGGGATAATAAAGGCTTATCTTATCTTAATATCGCAAGTATTCCCCCCTCTAATAATGACCTCATTTCCCAAACGTCATTATATGGTATGATTATCCTACGATTTTCACAACAATCAGATACATTTACATGTGATTGATTACAATCTATACATGTATACTGTTATATTTTATGCCTATGTAATCAAAGAGACCATAGAATCATCATCTTTGAAATATCTACGTTCAATAAAAGTACAAAAGGATGTCCAGAATTTCGTAATAGGGACTAGAGATACAAGGCCAGCTGATAACGAATAAAAAGCCTGTGATAAAAATCGATCTAAAAAATTATACGAATAATGTACCGCTATTTTTTCTATATTAGAAAATGTATTTAATTTAGAAATATGATTGCTATTGAAATCAGTCGCCGTATAGTATCCCTCAGGGGAACTAATGGGACGTTATCCCAGAGGGAGAAAGAGAAAGAGAGAGATAGAGGGGGGGGTATAGAGAGAGAGATAGAGAAAGAAGGGAGGGGGGTTAGAGAACTATTCAAAGGAGCCTAAAGAGTTAAAGCGGAAAGAGATTTTGCATGAAATACACAATCCTACCATAAGTATTAGGGAGCTGTTAGGTTGTGTTAAAGAACACACAACTATAGGTACTAGCGAGCGAATAAGGTTTGTTTTAGACTTGTCCTATTCAATTCCAGTCCACTATCTACGGGAGGAGGGGGGGGGGAGCCCTCGTGGGGGGGGGGTGATTAGCTCGTGTAGAAACATCGGCTTATGACGCAGGAGGTACAAGTTGGTTTAACGTCCAACGTCAGCACTATATAAGGTTATATTGTGGGCGAGCCTTAAGACTGACTTCTGACTATTTGATGTCCTCCCACACTCGAGACAAGGCGGGGATACCATGACTCTTGTCGCAGCCAGTCACATTAAACTGACACCGACCCAACCAATGGGGGCGAAATCACGGATCTCCTGCATCGGATGTTCTACCACTCATTATTTTCTTTATGCCTCTTTTGTTTTTAGATGGATCGTCGCAGCCCCCTCCGCTCAAGCAATATCAAAACTACGCTTACTTTGATGTACGCGCACTGAGGTAAATCTCTAAGCCCGTCCACAATATACTATATATATAGCCTTAAGCGCGCTGACGCTGGGCGCTTTTAAAATAAATTATAATCAAACAAAACTTTCATGCCATCCATTCGAAAGGGTGTTGCTGTTGTTGTTGTTTTTGTCGTGGTTGTGGTTAATGTTGCTTTTGTTGCTGTTGCTGTTGCTACTGCTGCTGTTGCTGTTCTAATACTTTTTTATTGCTTGTTTGTTTTCTCCATAGGTGTCCCTCTGGTGCTATCATTGCCTCATTTTGTCGGGGGAGATCCGTTCTACCAGGAGCAGGTCCTGGGATTGAATCCCAATCCTGAGAAGCATCAACCATTCATTGAGTATCATACGGTATGTCTGTGTGACAGATCTTTTTTTTTTTCAAAGGCCTTTTAAACTTGTTGAACTGGTTGAAATGGTAAAGCTTGTGTGGCCTAATTAGGAGGTCTCTGGTTGGAAACCCACGATCGGTAAAAAAAAAATTATTTGCTTGATTTATTCCGCTAATCGTTGGGCCTTTGTCAATGTTATATGACCGGCTGATACAGGAGTCGAGGTTTCTCTGCGCTGTCTCTGGGTGGCTGCACTTAAAATTATCAGACGTTAGTCTTAGGAGCAGTTCACGGTATAGCTTCAAAATGCTGGTGTTAGACGCAAATAAAAAAACAAGTCTATTTATATCTAAAAAAAAATGTCTTACGGTTTTACCATTTTTTTTGTGTCAGCTTTAATTTTCTGCTTCCTTCGTAAAATAAAAAATTATAACAAATTCACAAGTTGCTAAAATTAAGAAAAATGTTTTGAAGCAATCCTAGACTTCTTCTTGTCATGAAATTGTTTTACATGTATAAAGATATCACATAATTATTCTCTTTTGGCTTTGTAATTGTAATGCATCTTTTTCTTGTCTTTACAAATGTATAGATAAAACTATCCTGCTATGGAGTTGCTGAAATTTATTTTCTTTTGTTGCGATAGTATGTTCAGCATGCTTAGTTTTCTAAAGAAGGCCCACCGATCGTTTTTTAACTTGTGTAAAGGACTGTTGTATTCTTTTTAACAATTCAACACAAGGTACATGTAACAATCAGAAACGCTTTCTACAGTTGGTGTTATGTTGTGCTAACTGGTCCACAGCTAACAGGGGTGAACCTGCAGTTGGCTCGGAGATACCAGATCTCAATGCACGTGAAACAGATGGAAAACTTTCCGTGAGTTTGTTGTTGTTGTTGTTGTTCTTGTTGTTGTTGTGTCTGTTGTTGTTGCTGTTGTTGTTATTCTTATTATTATTATTGTTATTGTTGCTGTTGTTGTTGTTGTTCCTGTTGCTTCTGTTGCTGTTGCTGTTGTTATTCTTTTTCTATTGATTGTTTGTTTTTTCCATAGGTGTCCCTCTGGTACTGTCATTGCCTCATTTTGTCGGAGGAGATCCGTTCTACCAGGAGCAGGTCCTGGGACTGAATCCCAATCCAGAGAAGCATCAACCATTCATTGAGTATCATACGGTATGTCTGTTTGTGACGGATCTTTCTTTTTCAAAGGCCTTTTAAACTTGTTGAACTGGTTGAAATGGTAAAGCTTGTGTGGCCGAATTAGGAGGTCTCTGGTCGGAAACCCACGATCGGTAAAAAAAAATATCAATTTGTTTAATTTATTATGCTAATTGTTAGGCCTTTGTCAATATAATGTGACCGGCTGATAAAGGAGTCCAGGTCTCTCTGCGCTGTCTTTGTGTGGCTGCACTTAAAAATTAATTATCAGACGGTAGTCTTAGGAGCAGTTCACAGCATAGTCTTCAAAATGATGGTGTTAGAACAAACAAGTCTACTTATATCTAAAAAAAAATACCTTAGGTTTTTAGCATTTCTTTGTGTCAGCTTTAATTTTCGGCTTCCTTCGTAAAATAAAAAATTATAACAAATTCACAAGTTGCTAAAATTAAGAAAAATGTTTTGAAGCAATCCTAGACTTCTGCTTGTCATGAAATTGTTTTACATGTATAAAGATATCACATAATTATTCTCTTTTGGCTTTGTAATTGTAATGCATCCGTTTCTTGTCTTTACAAATGTATAAATAAACCTATCCTGACATGGAGTTGCTAAGATTTTTTTTTGTTTTTTGCGATAGTATATTCAGCAGCCTTAGCTTCCTAAAGAAGGCCCATCTTTTTATAACTTGCGTAAAAAGGACTGTTGTATTTTTTTAACGACTTAACACAAACAAAGTATATGTAACAATCAGAAACGCTTTCTACAGTAGGTAATAATGATTTTGTGCTTACTGGTCCACAGCTAACAGGGGTGAACCTGCAGCTGGCTCGTAGATACCAGATCTCAATGCACGTGAAACAGATGGAAAACTTTCCGTGAGTTTGTTATGTTGTTGTTGTTGTTGTTGTTGTTGTTGTTGTTGTTGTTGTTGTTGTTGTTGTTGTTGTTGTTGTTGTTGTTATTATTAAAGTTATGGTTCATTCATATATCAGGTTTTCGTGTTTTTTATGCATTTTAAGCGATGATTTTAAAAAGCAGTTGTAGGTATCTGTAGTAGATATTCTGCTACCTAGAAAATTGTGCATCCAAATAAAGGTTATTCTATAACATTAATAATGCCATGAATAACCGGGGTTAAATTTCTTGATTAGATTTGATGATATCTTACTGTGCTTTGAAATATGGGTTTATTTTATTTATAGTGCCGTGTCATTTTTTTTATACCTGAAATTAGACTGATTTGATGCTCTTTCTGTTTAACACATGGAACTTTTCTGCAAGATTTAGGGCAAATTGTTACTTCCTTTGTGTCTTGTTCATCTTTCAACAGTGCCTTCAAAAATGTACGTGATGCATACCTGCCTATTTTGTGGATTGATGGGGTAAGAACAACTAAAAACTAGGCAACATATTTTTTAGTATTAATTTTAGTACATGTACCAATATCATGTATTATTGCATAAAAGTTTATGAGAAATAATACGCAATATTCTAGATGGTTGATGCACTTCAACACGTAGCTGTTGCAAACTTGAATCAGAGAGGGGGTTTCTTGGTTATTTATAGTGAGAGAGAACGCTCCCAGTAAGATTAACCGTATATATACTTCGCTGATTCAACGTTAATTTTCCAACATCCTAAGAAATCTATATCTAAATATTTATCCATAGTGTCTAAAGTAATTAAGAAATGAAACAATGTGTCAATTGTGTCTCTGCAATTTATGGAAAGAATACTATGAATTTCAGATGAAAGGCGACATGTATAGGGTTTCTGAAATAAGACGAATATATATGATAATATATTTTTTGATGATTGCAAAATGTGAGCATCAAGTATCCTTGTAAATCTCTAACATTCTAATCACCATTTCTCTGTCCACTTTATTTTATCTTTACTTTACACCAATCATAATTTGATAGGCTGAGACAGGGGCCCATGTTTTCCGCTCTGTCTAGTATGTAGAATCACATAAATAATTATGTCAAGCATTAGTATTGGGGCCCGTCCGCAATATAGCCTATATAGTGCTGCTGTTGGACGTTAAACCAACCCAACCAACCAAACAACCAACCAACCCCCAACCTGCCTCGGTCACCCACCTGGCTACTGGTTAGCTCGGCCCATGGCTGTCTTCCGTACGAGAACATCTCCCACAGGAGGACACCAAACGACCAGACGTCTGAGGCGGGGCTGAATTCTGATGACTTGATGGTCTCTGGGGCATACCTGGAACAATTGAAACAAAACAATTGTCAGTGATGTGAATCCCTGTCTTATAAGACTCTTTTAAGTTCTCCTATGACAAGCTTTGAGAGGGGGGTTAGGAGGAGGGGAGAGATTGAATGAAGTCAAAAAATGAAAGAGGATCAATCAAACAAAGAGAAAGAGTAAAACATTGAATTAGCGAGTTAGCAAGATAGCAAGTATGTGTGTGACTATGACTTTAGTGAGTCTGGGACTCAATGGTCATACAAATTTATGAGCAAGAACATGAATGTGTCAGCTGTTCAAAAGGTGCTTGAGTTAGACAGTGATCGAAAAAAATGAGAATGTTAGTGTTTTGGTTGAAGAGAATTAGTATGAAAGTATGGTTTGTGGGAGGGAAGGGGAGAGGGAGGGGGGGGGGGGAGAGAACTAGAAAGAGAGAAACAGAGTTTCAACAACATTTCAACAAGAGGGTGATTAGCTTGAAAGTTTTAATGAAAAAAAAGACTTTTCAGGCAACAATAACTAGGATATTCTTCCATAAGACAGTAGATCTATCTATCTATCTATCTAGGAGCCTATTGTTTCTGAAACAAGCGAGCTCAGAGCACCGACCACCCTAATCACTGTTGTTGGTGTTGGTGTTGGTGTTGGCGTTGTTGTTGGTGTTGGTGTTGGTGTTGGTTTTGGTGTTGGTGTTGGCGTTGTTGTTGGCGTTGGTGTTGTTGGTGTTGGTGTTGGTGTTGGCGTTGTTGTTGGCGTTGGTGTTGTTGGTGTTGTTGTTGTTGTTGCTCAGTACTGGACCCATTTTTTAGGAGAAGAATACATTTCTTGTCCATTGGACGCACTAGTCGTTCCTGTAAAGTCTAAATTGCTTCATGTGATTTCTTATTTAGCGAGGGCTCAGTTCCTTTTTTTAGCTAAGGAATCTGATTAGGCGCTAGTGCAAACTGTCATGTAAACCAAAGTATTAATTTGGCAGCTTTGTCTGTTTCATTCCAACTGTTTTGTGATCCATCAATTGAGAGCTGGGCTTAGATAAAAAATCGCTTGTTGATCCAGCACTGTGCATGCCTAAATGCCAAATAACGTTAGGAAACAAATTAACATTTATTCAAGCTTTCTTCTTTGACGTGGGTGTTTGTTTAAATTAAAGTGGATTGGAAAAAGAGATGTTTTTTATAACTCTGCAGAGTCTACAGACAAGCAATATCCGGAGATCCGATAGTGACGATCAACTTTTGTCACACGGAACTGGAAGAGAGGAAATCAACTCATATTATGATGACTACTCTCCTGCAATGCCAGCCGTAACAGCATAAGTTTAAATTTTGGGGGAGGAGACACCATTGTCTTTATTACAATATGGCGCGAAACCATTAAACTAGTAAGCTCATCTAATCATCGGTCAAATGTAGTGCTTACCTTTGTGAAGGGGGAGGGGCTATTTAAACTATTCGCTGTTTTCAAAGGCCTAATCTACTAAATGACTCAACCACAGTTAAAAAATAACATATGAATGACTGTGTCTGAACCTTCGTTTGATCTTTGAGTGTTTGCTTGTTGTTGCTTTTTTTTTTAGTTGCCTGCTTTTGTTTTTTCAGTTTACGTTAAAAAAAAATTGTGTGGGAAGTTTAGTATTTTTTTTTTGTGTGTTATTCAACATTTTTGGCTTGAACCAACGTAACCTACACATCTTGACCCTAAAACATGAATAATGTAAGGCTTGCAAAACACTCGGAGTAGAGACCAAAGATTAAAGGTGATAATCAAATAATGTGGGCACTTTTTTCTAAATCGTCCTGGGATTTTTATCTGCCTCATAAGGACTTACAATTGAATTTAAAATTGTTATCAGTATTCTTTTTTCTTTTTGTTCGTTCCTTTCCTCTTCATGAAAAAAACGTGTTTAAAGCTTTGTTTAAATTATGCCACGTGATTTATGCAAATTCATGATCAAAAGCCTCTATTCCCCAACTACCTTGAACTTTTTTTCTTTTGTGTGTGTGTGTGTGGGGGGGGGTATTTAAATGATATTTTTTGTTTATAAAAAATATTATCTTTAATGGGCTATTTATTATTAATGTCTGGGCATAACGCCAGAGAACAATGCAATCATTTCATTTTTTGTGAGTTTATGAAACAACATTATAGTAATTATGTAAAATTTGCTATGTTATCATTTTATAAACATGTCCATTTTTATACTCTACTACGTATTGTATAATGGATTATTTCTTGATTTGAACTTGACATTCATACATGCTATGTTTTAATTCCCTTAGTTGTATGTATTCACTTTTGCTGGCTTACGTAAGTCTTCGAAATGTAAATTTCTTTTACAATTAAAAAGTTGATAATCTGAGAGTAATCAAATGTATAACCGTGCTTAAAAATATGCCAGTATAATAATTTGCTCTAATTTCTAGAAAAATCTTGCAGTTTCTCTTTTATGAAACAAAGAATCTTCTTAAAAAATTGTTGGATTAACATTAGTTTCAAGTTTAAACCAAAGTTAAAGTTTTCCAAATAACTTAGATGGTATATGAAATTTTGAATTCTGCCTTTATACTTCATAAAAATCTCAAATCAAAGTGTTAGCATTGATTTTGTTTGCGAGTGCAGGCAAACGAGTCTGGCAAATTGGTTGGTTTAATGGCAATTTGGTTTACCTCAACGAACAAAAGGATGTCAATGTTCCTTTCAAAAGCTTATTGAGTACAATTTTTCTAACCTTAAAGAATACTCTTGGAGTAGGGTCTTAGTAGCGGGTTTTAGTTTTTAAGTTATAAAAAATCGCTAAATTGGTGATGCACTCTTTTTCAAGACTAACATTTTGATTCTCATACAA
This sequence comes from Elysia chlorotica, assembly GCA_003991915.1. Lineage (NCBI taxonomy): Eukaryota > Metazoa > Mollusca > Gastropoda > Plakobranchidae > Elysia > Elysia chlorotica. The sequence goes on from RQTK01001954.1 coordinate 13,250, forward strand.
TTTAATTATGGTTTTTGTTGTATTTTTTTAATGTGTAGTTTAAATGAAGGTTCATTGTATGTTATAGACCTACAGATACTAGATATATTTGTATTTCAAATATATATGATGATCAATTGTTTCTAAATATGAAATCTTCCTCACTTTCAATTAACAGCAGTGAAGGAGTTTACCGCTTCACTGATAATTGATGCAAACAGCTTTTAAGAGAACCAAATACCTCAATACAATTATTGTATACCAGTTTTAAATTAGTACAATGCATTTTAGTGCTGATTAGATAACGACTTGTGATTTCTTTATATTCAAATTAAATTAAGAATATTTATTACATAGCAAACTTATGTCAATGCTTGTTGATTGAGATTACAATTATTGTTTTTACAGATTGACCAAATTAAATGCATTTTCAATTCTTAAACTATTGTTATTGATTCACACAATAAAATTGTTAAAAATCACAATTTCTTGTCATATTAATAATTTAGTCTGGTCACTTTTTTTTTACAAATTGTGTTTAAAATTTTAAATGTGTTCAAACATACCATTCAAATACTATCTCTTTGTAGGTGACTTTCCCCCCTTTTGATCACGTTTTTCTAACGCCCCATGCTTTCACTCGTATTTCCACATGCTTATGGCACGATGGAATCTATGCCGGTACATGTACTCGAACTTTGGACTCCTAGATTGCCAATCTAAAGCTCTTCAAACTGCAATAGATGCCCCCCCCCCCCCCGCCCAAATTGCATACTGAGTGTGAGAGCGCTGTGACTCGATCTATATTAGGCCTACTTTAGCACGAAGGTCACAAAAGAGAATCATAAAATCATTTATGCTTTAGGCGACCCCTTTTAGTATTGAAGAGGCAGAGATTACAACGCTAAGTTTTTTGCCCTACATGCATATTAAGTATACATGCCAACAGAAAAACTATGTCACCCCCGTTGTATATAGTCCTTTCTCATCTGTAAAATACATTGAAAGTTAAGTATTTTCGAAATGAGACGGGGCCAACACAACGGATGTGGTATTGTTTTGAGATCTACAAAAAGGGCTTTATACCAAGGTTTCCAAAATTAGAATGCTACGTCACTCAATTGAAAACATAAACTTTTTTATATCAAGGATAGCAGTAATCCATTTTCTATTAAAATTTTCGCATATTTTGAGAGGGCGGCCACTTTGAGGGTATTTTTCAGGTTGCCAGTTTGGCTACCTTAGCAAATTCAACCCGTATGCCTACTGAAACTTTTCGTGTAATTGGGTGACTTAAGCCTATTATGTTTAAAATATGAGCTTTCCATCAAATTCGCAATGCCTTGGCGACGATGGTTCTTTGCTCAAAACCTAATTATGCACCGTGACTTAGGTAGGAAACAAGGCAATTTCATTTGAAATGTTTAAATAAACGAAACAGCCCAGTTTATAAGCATTAAACTTATACGGTTATACACATAAAGATTTTTAATGAGCCTAAAAATGTTACATTCGATCAAACCGTGGCCCCTCCGATATGCTGTGAATTAGTTACCAATATGATAAATCCGACCAAACAATGACCTCCCATGATAATAATTATGCTGTATATAAGTCAATAAGACAGAATGATCTTTAAAAGAAAATGTAGGCCGACATTAAATATGCGCAATGATACAAAATAAATGCGAAACCCCAAAATATAGAACTTATTGGGGTTTTTTTTTTTAAGCAGTACGTTTTTGTGGATTATAAAAGCTTTACTAAGATAATAAAGTTTCAATGAAGCTTCCTTACAAATTATATTGGATGATAAGTTCATTTCTTAGCGTTCATCGTCACCAACTAGCCAATATCTCGGAGGGACCCAAACTAATTGCGTGCTGCCTCACAGAGACAGAGCGGCCATACCAGGACTGCTGTATCAGCCTGACACATTTTACTGACAACGAAAGAACCAGCAATCCGACAAATACGTTTACCCCATTGGAGTATCGAAGCAGGTGCATGCAGATTAGAATCTCAGCGGTAAACCACTTGAGCCAGCTCGCCTCCTAACTACGTTGTTGTTTGTTAGAGCGGTTGTTTTGTTGTTGTTTTTTGGAGTCTTCTTCTGTTGTTGACATTATTGTCGCTCTTGTTGTTGCTGTTGTTGCTGATGTTGTTGTTGTTGTTCCTGTTGTTGTTGTTGTTGTTGCTGTTGTTGTTGTTGTTATTGTTGTTGTTGTTGTTGTTGTTGTTGTTGTTGTTGTTGTTGCAGGCTAGTTGTTGTTGATATTGTTGTTGCAGGCTAGTTGTTGTTTCTGAAGAATACAAAATAGAAGTTACGTATTTCAAAAGCTAACAATTTATCTGTGAACTAACAACATCTTAAAAAAGAGAGCACAGTTTCGCCCATTACATTGTGCAAATAATAGAGGGAGTGGAGAATGCAACATTATAGTCGTTTTGTTCGAACCTTCATCGTTGAAACAACAATTCTGCGGAGCTCTAATATTGAGCTCAAAGGATGTTCGTTTGAAGTTATTTTTAAACGATTACACTGTATAAACATAGCCATGTGTTTTTTCTTTGTTGTCGTCGTTGTTGTTGTTGTTGTTGTTGTTGTTGTTGTTGCTTGTTGTTGTTGTTGTTGTTGTTTTGTTATTGATTATTATTTTTGGCGGAGGAGGGGGGGGGTACCGCAACAGTGTACATAAGTATGACATCACGGGCCCTGGATCCAGATCAAGATATAAATTAACTGTCTTATTCATATTTGTTTTTTAACTTAATAGATTTATATATCACCTTCTTGAGTGGCTCGAGGGGCTTCGAGGACCGCGCCTTGAATCCGGCACTGAGTAGTGGTAGTAATATTCGTAGATGTAGTAGTGCGATCACTGGTGCAGGGCTTCCTGTGAAACTCCTGTGAAACTGAGTAGTGGTAGTAGTATATTCGTAGATGTAGTAGTGCGATCACTGGTGCAGGGCTTTCTGTGAAACTCCTGTTAAACTTCTGATTGGAATTGGGGTTTCTTTGTTTGTTTGCTTTTTTGTTATGTTTTTGTGGGTTTGTTTGATGGTTCATTTCCAATATCAGCACTATTTAGGCTGTACACGTTTTGCGGATGAGTGAGGGGCGAGTGAGCTTTAATTAGATAATTGCTATCGCAACGCCTCTAATTATAAAAAAAAATGATTGTCCCAAACAAGGCAGAGCCGAGACCTCAATAAGAAAAGGCCAAAAGTCATTGAAATGATAGAAAGTGTGACAAGTCGAGTTGACGACAAAGGTCGACTCTGTGAATCTCATTTGCCAATTGTTCGTGACTGCTGACTATCAGTTAGACTTAGGCTACTAACCTAGTAACAAAACCCAGCAGCGTTTTTTATCCGGGAGACAGAGACAGAGAGACATAAATAGAGAGACAGAGACAGAGAGACAAAGACAGAGAGACAGAGACAGAGATGTATAGACAGAGAGACAGAGACAGAGAGACAGACAGAGAGATAGAGCCAGAGAGATATAGACAGGGAGACAGAGACAGAGACAGAGAGACAGAGATGGGGAATGCTGGGGATGAGATGAAGCTACGCCGTTTAAAAAAGCGTTTAAAAGCGATGGGGTTAGATTATAGACTGAGCGCATGATCTAGAAATGAAGATACAATGTTGAAACGAGAAGGAATGAAAAGCAGAGAGAGGGGGGAGAGAGAGAGAGAGAGAGAGAGAGAGAAAAAGGGAGAGAAAGAGAGAAAGGGAGAGTGAAAGATATAGAGAAAGAGAGAAAGGGAGAGAGAAAGAGAGACAGACAGACAGACAGACAGACAGACAGACAGACAGACAGACAGACAGACAGACAGACAGACAGACAGACAGACAGACATGCAGAGGCGTTGGTGAATACAACATTTTTAGATTGAGAGAGAGAGAGAGAGAGAGAGAGAGAAAGAAATGCCGCGTACAACAACAAAAAAGACAGTCTGTAAAGCTACACAACAATAGTAGAAACGACAATCATTGCTTTCATCATAGTAATTGATATAAAAAACTTAGGGCCATGATCGCCGATATCTGTTAGTGTTACAGATCCTGCACAAAAAGAAAAACAATTGTTTAAACATCATACTACTGTTGCTCTTGTAAAAAAAAATTTAAAAGGCATTACATGTTTACAAATCTGTATATTATGATGCCTACGGCAAAACTTCTCAGGCTAACCAGTGACTAGTGGTTGAGACTGCCCAGGCGAGAGACAGCTCAGGTCAAAAAGAAAAATACAAGTTGTGCTCAGTGATTTTTCACTACGTTGGTTAATGTAAACAAAAGGGGAACTATTTAATTTAATCATCTACTGTCAAGAGTTACAAATGTTTCTTTAAAGGTAGGTAACACCGCAAAATTTCTAATTTATTTTGAAAATTCAAAAAATAAAAAGATGTTTTGTATTATATTTTGAGGAATATTTTATTAAATAAGAATTAAATAACAAGTGTCATTGTAACAGATACTCCAGTAGTCATGACTTGTATGAATTTAATATTATTAACAAAAGTATCATGTGATTCACAGCAGGTGAACCGCATTGAGAAAGGTTTATGTGTGACCGGGGTACTTATAAAACTCAACTTAGATCAAGGTCGCCTGGCGAGGGTAACTTTGTCAGGAACTGGCTCCAATCCCTAACGGTGTTAGAAGCCCGTAAAACGGCCAAGGTCCACATGCTAATACGGTACGCGCCTCATCGTATTTTATGCCTTGGGTCTGATGTGGTTCCTCCCATGACACACCGGGTCGGAGATTGATAGCTGGCAGGGAAGTTTTGTCGGAAGTTGTGTGAACAGTGCAACATCCTCAGAGGTACAGGCGTTAGGTACCTCGTCGATGTGGTGTCGGTGGGCTGGCTATCCTGAGAGTGCCTATATGGCGGAGGTTCAGAGCTGTACCCCAACACCCCCTGCTTGTTTTTTGGATTATCTCCCTTTATACGGAGTTATTTCCCTTGTATGTAAGGGGGTTAATCTTTTATAAACAAATAATATTTTACCGTTTTTATTTATTTAGCTCCCTTGGCTTACTTTTTAGCTTGATACTGAAACTTCAATTTAGAAGGAAACATCTTTGTAACGCAACCAGTGTGAATTAGGCACAAGTCGTTTCAATAAGTTTTGAGATAGAGTCCTCTAAACATTTAAAACACTATTTATTAATCTTTTTAGTCTTTAACTTGATCTAAATATCTGCGGTTCTAGAAATGATACAGGTGTACTTTTTTCAAATTCTTGAAATGCATGTGGTACTTTTTAATACACTATAAATACTTTAATTTCAGATTTGTGCCTGATTCACCCTGGTTGCTTCACAATTATTCTTTTTTTTAAAGTGTGTTCAGACAAAATAACCTAATTACAGATCAAGAACAAATAGTGCTACTTGCTTCTGAGAAGTCGTATAATAAAGGGGGGGGGGTGGCTTAACCATTTAACATCGCAAGATTTTAGGCCCATTCATTGTGTGTACACTATATGGGTGGATTTTTAAAAATTGGAAACTTTAAAAGCTTCAATATTAATTTATTATTTTATATAGAAAGTGTGCAGATACAAGGAGATACTAGCATAAGAGTGTAACCCGCACAACACATGTGCGGCGTGATGGGAAGAGGTTAAGTGGTAGAAAGAAGAAGTCAGGGGGGGGGGCCGCTTCTTTTTTTCCCGAAAAATTCATCATCGTGATTGTGTAGATTTCAGTGCAGTATGACCTGATTAGACAGAAGTATTGATAGCCCTGTTCTGTCGGTGTAAGTACATGTGACTGTCTGTATATGGCAGTACCCATGGCCGTTACCTAGAAGGTATGAAAGTGAAGCAATACTGGTTACATCACTGAGATTGTTCGATAAAATGAATGTTCCATATTTTAATATATGATCAAGTATTTGAATTTCATTGGGCATAAAAAATAATATCGTGGTTGGCTTATTTTACTTTCTAATTATACAACTCTCCCGGTATAATTATATCTCGAGTATTTTTAACAAGAAAGTTAACATTCAGTTTTGAGCTTCAGTAGGAGTACAATTGAGACAGCCTGAGACCTATATCGGTATACATCGCCACCCCAACCTAAAACATACCCTGAGCATTATTGACGTTTATTCTGGTATGTTTTTCTTTTCAGTTGTTGACGCACTTAAAACACCACGACACACGTTTTCCTGTTTGTTCACCGCACTTAACATTAACGTAAAAATGTCTTAACAGCGCCAGATAGTTAAATGCTATTCCAATACGCAATACAAGTATTATTCCTTACGGAGGGAGGGGGTCTAGCGAATCCAAACTGAACTGGACTCATGTGTCAGTTTTACTAGATATGAGTAGATTTTTCAATCTCTCTCCCTCTCTCTCTCTCTCTCTCTCTCTCTCTCTCTCTCTCTCTCTCTATCTCTATCTATCTATCTCTCTCTACCTATCTATATATATCTCTGTGTTTGTGTGTGTGTGTGTGTGCTGTCTCTCTCTCTCTCTCTCTCTCTCTCTCTCTCTCTCTCTCTCTCTCTCTCTCTCTCCTCCTCTCTCTCTCTCTCTCTCTCTCTCTCTCTCTCTCTCTCTCTCTCTCTCTCTCTCTCCCTCTCTCTCTCTTTCTCTCTCTTGTACTATCTCTCTCTGTCTCTGTGTCTCTGTCTTTCTCTCTCTCTCTCTCTCTCTCTCTCTCTCTCTCTCACTCTCTTTCTCTTTTTGTTAAACTTAATGTTACATATTTTATTAAGATCGATGTAGGCAAGAAATGTCACAATGTGATTGATATAGTTCTTGAGAGTGTATGTGAGGCAGGAACAAAGGAGTTCTTTAGGGGGGTGGGGTTTTTTCAAGATCTTATCGCTCCGAGCAGAGCGCATAAACTTATCGTAAAGGGGTTTGGTTTGGTTGGTTGGGTTTTAACGTCCAACTCAGCAACTTATAGGCTATATCGTGGACGAGCCCCAAGACGGACGTCTGACAATTTTATGTGCTGCCACACACGAGACAGGGTGGGGATACCATGACTCCTGTCTCAGCCGGTCACATTATACTGACACCGACCCAACCAGTAGGGATTGCAACAGCCAGGGTTCGAACTCGGGACCTTTTGCGTCGGAAGCCGATGTTCTACCCCTGGGCCACCGCGCCCCCCTATCGTAAAGGGGAGTTTGCTCTTACGTAGAATTGAATTCATCTTAATCACGCAAGCCTTGGAGTAGATAGTTTTTAGGCTTCTTTTTTAAATATAAATTAGTATTCTTGCCTCCTTGATTAGATTATTAATTATATTTTCGTCCCCTTTTGTGACTTCTGAATCCCAGCAGCTAATACTATTTGAAATTATACGTTCTCTCATAGAGACATACTAGTAGCGAAAAATTATAGGATGATTCATTTTAAGCACCTCAACTTTCACAAAAAGTAATCTTTAATTTCACGTTTTACATTGTGCCATCAAAATCATGTCCATGCCAATGCAATTTGTCATCGATTAAAAATACAAGATGTGTGTATCGTTGTACACTTTTTACTTCTTCTCCGTTAATTAATCAGCACCAGGGCAAGGTTATGTTTTTTTTTCTAAGCCATATTATTATTTTTTAGATTATGAAACACTCAGATGTAAGAAGGCTGCCGAAGCGACACAGACGAAGAACTGGGACGCGACACGGCAATAAGACAAGTAAGTCAAGTCAGATGTAAGTAGTTATTTTCACACCACTTGACAAACTTCTCTACCTCTTCCAAAAAGGATGATTATATTTGTATTACAAGAAAACCTTAAAATCAGAGGCATCTGCAAATTTTATTTATACCGTGATTGTGTTGTGTGTGCGATAGTCGTTTGTGTAGAAGAGTTACAGACAGTACGCAACCCTGCGGAACTATTTGTTCAAATTACATACCTTGGAAATTGTGTTGTTCGTTTCAACATATTATTGCCTTTTTTGTGGTTAAAAAGTCTAACACTCATGCAATTATATTCTTGTTTGCCTTCAAGGCATTTAGTTTTGCAACAATCATGTGTGGCTAAATGGTAGGGAATACAGACAAAAGGTCAATAAAAATACACGCTTAAACGTCTCAGTGTTTTTCTAAAAGTTTGTGAGCATTATTCACAAAAAACAAAGTCAATTGGGAGGCTCTGCCTATTATTTTAATACTCAATATCTTTTTATGTGTTTTTTTACGGTCCAAGTTGAAATGAGTTGGTTTGACGGCCAAGATCAGCACTACACATGCTATATTGTGGACGTGCCCTAAGTCTGACGTCTGACAATTTATATTCTACCACAAACGAGATAGAGCGGGGATACCATTACTCCTGTCTTGGATGGTCACATTAAACGGACACCGGCCCAACCATTAGGGGGCAAAATCGCCAGGACTCGAACCAAAGACCTACTGCGTCGGAGGCGATGTTCTACCTCAGCACTGCCGCCCCCTCCCTCCCCTCCTCCACCTTTCCTCCACTAAGGCAGCGTCTTCAACACTACAGTTGGCTTTGTATGCAAACTGAAGGGTATTGAGATAGTTCTCTACTTCCCATTTCAGAAATGTATAGACTTTTCAAAACATTTCGTAACAACTGGGGTCAAGACTATCATTTTGAGGACTGGTACATTTTTCCCTGTCTTTCATATTGATATTATAGCATAAATGGGGTTAAATAGGCCACACACTTCGAAAGCCTGTAACCAACATGACAAGGCAAGGCCTGGAGTGGAAGCCTCATGGCAAACGCAAGGTTGGACGCTCGAAAAGACTAGGCGGAGAAGCACTAAGGCAGAAGTAAAAGCGAGCGGTAACACAGTCATGTGCCAAGCTGAAGAGGACCAGCCAGAATCGAGTCCACTGGAGGCGAGTTGTTGCAGTCCTATGTTCCACAAAGAATCAAGAGGCTTAAGCTAAAAATAAACTTCATATTAATAGTATTTGGGACAGACGGAATGGGGTGTTAAAAAAGGATATTAAAATGCCTGCTAATTCACGTCAGCAGTATTTTAGAAAGTTTTCGAAAATTTTGTCAAGACCTTTAACCTTGTGCCCATTAACGCTCTTTTTACACGGAAAACATAATATTTATTCTGTATGTATGTCTTCGCCATTGTTTAAACTTAATCCATTTGTAAGTCCTTACAATTCATATGAATAAAGTCATATATATAGCGGCGGACGCCAATTGGTTGTCATAATATACTGCCATCGCCCAAACTAGCAGGCAAAACAAACAAATACAACGCGTCGGCTAAAGTGAGATTCGAAACACGGGCTTCCTGCATCGGGATCCGACGCTCTAACCCAATCGCCACCCACCGCACTTCACTGGCTTTTTTAAGATTTTCACTCATATTCTATAGAGAGAGGGAGAGACAGAGATAGAGAGAGAGAATGCAAGAGAAAGAGAGAGGGAGAGAGAGAGAGACAGTGAGACAATGAGGTAGAGCAAGAGAAAGAGATACAGAGTGAGACAATGAGGTAGGGCAAGAGAAAGAGAGAGAGAGACAGACAGACAGAGACAGAACAAGAGAAAGAGAGAGGGAGAGAGAGAGACAGAGAGAGAGAGGGAGAGAGAGAGACAGAGTGAGACAGACAGACAGACAGACAGACAGACAGACAGACAGACAGACAGACAGACAGACAGACAGACAGACAGACAAACAGAGACGGGGACAGACAGAGACAGAACGAGAGAGATAGAGAAATAGGTTCGCACGTTTAGCTGCACTGTTGTTGTTGTTGTTGTTGTTGTTGTTGTTGTTGTTGTTGTTGTTGTTGTTGTTGTTTAGTTGGTTTAACGTCCAACATCAGCACTACATAGGCTATATTGTGTACGGGCCCCAAGACAATTTTATTTGCTGCCACACAAGAGACAGGGCAGGGATGCCATGACTCCTGTCTTAGCCGATCACATTGCACTGACACCGACCGAACCAGTAGGAAGCGAAATCGCCAGGCCTCGAACCACGGACCAGTATTGAGATTACTCGCAAGATTTAGAAGCCAATAGCATCAAATTTTGTATCAATAAAAGATTATATTTTTGCTCTCTTTAAAATAATCACGTTGGAACGTATAGCTTTGCAACTTTTCAAGTTATATCCTATAGCGACTACCCTCTTTAAATAGTATTTTTGTTATTTCCCTTATATTTTTTAACGCAAAAGCAATTCATAAAGAATATTTACCTTAATCTGAATTATACAGTCTCCGGTACGGTCGTCCGACCGATCTCTGAAAAAAAATTGGGAAAAACATTACAAGAAATTTAACATATTGTCAGAATTTCTATCTATTCTGCCTTCTATATAGTACTTATCATTTTGTGTGTACAATACTTTTTCGTACAGGGTCCGAGTAGTATTGAGATTACTCGCAAGATTTAGAAGCCAATAGCATCAAATTTTGTATCAATAAAAGATTATATTTTTGCTCTCTTTAAAATAATCACGTTGGAACGTATAGCTTTGCAACTCTTCAAGTTATATCCTTTAGCGATATTCTCTTTAAGTAGTGTTTTTGTTTATTTCCCTTTTACTTCTAAACGCAGAAGCAATTCATAAAGAATATTCACCTTAATCTGAATTAAACAGTGTCTGGTACGGTCCTCCGACCGATCTTTTGAAGAAAATAAGGAAAAACATTACAAGAAGTTTAACATATTGTCGGAATTTCGATCTATTCTGCCCTCTATATAGTAATTATCATTTTGTTTGTACAATACTTTTTTGTATAGATTTGTATTGAGATTACATGCAAGATTTAGAAGCCAATAGCATTGAATTTAGTATTAATAAAAGCAGATGACTTTGCTCTCTATAAAACAATTACGTTGGAATGTATAGATTTGCAACTGTTCATATTTTATCCTTTAGCGACCACCCTTTTAAAGTTGTATTTTCTGTTATTTCCCTAATATCTCATACCGCAAAAGCATTTTATAAAGAATATATACCTTATTTTGATTCAAATAGTGTCTGGTATGGTCGTATATACTCGTATTTATTTCATAACGCAAAAGCAATTTATAAAGGCTATTTACCTTTTTTTAAAACATGTGTCTGCTACGACCGTCTAACTTATCTCAGAAAAAACATGAAGAAATTAGGTACAAGGAGTTTAACATAATGTCAGAATTTCAATCTATTCCGCATTTTATTTCTTCTATATCATTTTGTGTACAATGTTTTTTTTCGGACAGGTGTGGTATTGACAGTACACACGAGATTTAGAAGCCAAAAGCATTGAGTTTAGTATCAATAACAGCGGACAAGTTTTCTCTTTATGAAACCATTACGCTAGAATGTATAGCTTTGCAACTGTTTAAAGTATATATTTAGCGACTACCCTCTTTAAGTAGTATTTTCTGTTATTCCTCTTATTTATTTTCTTAACGCAAAAGCAATTTATAAAGAATATTTACCTTATTCTGAATCAAACAGTGTCTGGTACGGTCGTCCGACCGATCTCTTGAAGAAAATTAGGAAAAACATTACAAGGAGTTTAACATATTGTCGGAATTTCGATCTATTCTGCCTTTATATTATATATCATTTTGTGTGTACAATACTTTTTTCGTACAGGTTGTATTGATATTACACGCGAGATATAGAAGCCAAAAGCATTGAATTTGGTATTAATAAAAAGAAGACACTTTGCTCTTTTTGAAACCATTACGTTGGAACGTATAGCTTTACAACTGTTCAAATTATATCCTTTGGCGCGAAACCCTTTGGATTCGAGAAGTACTCCGTACAGGCGCCAGATATCTGGCGACGCTAGATATTTTCCTGCCGGCGGACTGTGGCACGTGTCACCTTGGGTGATCACAGGGCGGCACGTTTGATCTTGCTCTAGACGGAGTTAAAAATTCCGTCAAAAAATTTTTAGCACTCGAATCATAACACAAATAACACATTCATGATCAGCGACTCAAGACACACACACACACACACACACACACATACACACATATACATACACACATACATACATACATACATACATACATACATACATACATACATACATACATACATACATACATACATACATACATACATACTATAATACACCATACACACACATGCACACACATATACATACACTTCTTGGTTCATTGTGCTTTGTACATGACTCTTATAACCATTTTAAACTCTCATAATTATATCAATGATGATGGCGTTAACAGTGCAGCTAATACTGGTTCGGTCGGTGTCAGATATTTATCTATGTCTTTCAGTTTCTTTGTCTCTCTTCCTTCCTCTATTTCTTTCTTTTTCTCTCTTTAAGATTCATTCAATTCAATCACTTAAAACAAAACCAGATTTGTACAGACATCGGCGAATATCGACACACATGTCTTTGCCATTGAAGGCGTGGCAA